>JAWPHD010003698.1:0-105000 GCA_037043455.1 Cyrtodaria siliqua
ACATCGTCTCTCTCGACGTGTGTAGAATTGGTGGACACTGACATGGATCAGCAATAATTGTCTATACTTGATTCCATCCTGCAGAACGCCCTTACATCGCCTCGGAAAGTACAGAAATGAGCTAGAAATCAAATCTATTAAAATTAATGTTGACTGATAGAATTCATCATGTACATATTTTGTTTTATCGTTTGTAAACTTAGTGCTGCAAACATGGTCTGAAAAGAGGCTTACTTAAGGTGTAAGTGGACTTTCTCTGGCCACATTGAATGGTATACATACAATTGTGCGTTATCGTGTCTAGATTAAAAAACTGCTTCATGCCACTTTGATATCCGTGGGAAAAGGCTCTAAAACTAATATGGCGTCCAAGATGGCCGCCAAATCATTGATTTTCAACTACCAACCTAAAGTGAGCATACATGTATGTCAGTTTGATGTAGAAATACTATTTTTAACTACTAAATTGCTTTGAATAAGTAACCATACCTTTAATAAAATAATAAGGTAACAACAACAACAACAACAGGGGGGAAATGCAAAGAAACTAGAAAAGTTCGGCATTTTGTGTTCAATACCTGACACGCTTAAGGAGATGGACTGTTTCTTACCACATTCATTACTAGATACTACCACATTCATTACTAGATACTACCACATGCATTACTAGATACTACCACATTCATTACTAGATACTACAATGTTCATTACTAGATACTACAATGTTCATTACTAGATACTACAATGTTCATTACTAGATACTACAATGTTCATTACTAGATAATACAATGTTCATTACTAGATACTACAATGTTCATTACTAGATACTACAATGTTCATTACAAGATACTACCACATTCATAACTAGATACTACCACATTCATTACTAGATACTACCACATTCATTACTAGATACTACAATGTTCATTACTAGATACTACCACATTCATTACTAGATACTACCACATTCATTACTAGATACTACCACATTCATTACTAGATACTACCAACATTCATTACTAGATACTACCACATTCATTACTAGATACTACCACATTCATTACTAGATACTACCACATTCATTACTAGATACTACCACATTCATTACTAGATACTACAATGTTCATTACTAGATACTACCACATTCATTACTAGATACTACCACATTCATTACTAGATACTACCACATTCATTACTAGATACTACCACATGCATTACTAGATACTACCACATTCATTACTAGATACTACCACACTCATTACTAGATACTACCACATTCATTACTAGATACTACCACATTCATTACTAGATACTACCACATTCATTTCTAGATACTACCACATTCATTTCTAGATACCACATTCATTACTAGATACTACCACATTCATTACTAGATACCACATTCATTACTAGATACCACATTCATTACTAGATACTACCACATTCATTACTAGATACTACCACATTCATTACTAGATACCACATTCATTACTAGATACCACATTCATTACTAGATACTACCACATTCATTACTAGATACTACAATGTTCATCCTCGTGTCTAGAACTACTTGAAAGCATTTTGAGTAAAAAAGCTCTAAATGCACGATGGCGCCAATTGTTTAACTTAAACGCTTATGAAATTGGCGTTGAAATTATCAATCTAGAAATGATGACTAGTTACTTGTTTTAAATGTGTTAGCATGCGTCTAATATATACATAAGCAACAATATACAAATATATGAACAAAATTGCAAAATATCTACAAACATTGGGTTTGATTTTTTTTTTCAGTACAGAATTTGAAAATGAGGTGGACTGTTTCTGGAAATATTTCTTGCTTAATGCTCAAGTTCTTGATAGCAAAATTGTTCGATGACGTTTTTATACTGTCAACATTTATAAGACAGATGTTTAATGTTTATACATGTTTAAACTGAAAAAGTTTGGTATTTATTGAGAAAAATGCGTCAGCACAAGCGTCATAATATGCAAATCTAGCAAGTTGTTTGTAATCGGTTTTAAATCAAATGCTTTACAAGTCTTTAAAGACATTTCTCGGTCCTATTGATAAATTGTTGCCATAAATTATAACTGCTTTCATAGTGGTAAAGACAATTATATCCCAGATGGATATAGAGAGACTGGTTGCGAGGCTCTAACATAGTTTTATATGGTATTTACCGTTTATTTACAATGCAAATATCGTTTTTGTTTATACAAAGATGATATATAATTATTAATATGATATTCATAACATTGTTTATTCTTTTAAAATATAGATAGCTTGATAAGCAGCTAATAATGTAATTATTGTTTGACGCCTATGTTTTATCTCTGGAACTCAGTAGCACTAATTCGTATACTCCAGTTCAATATACTGAGCATGATGTTGTTTCCACACATATCACTCGGTGTACTACTTTCAAGGCTGGGGTAGACCAAAAGCAAAATAAACTGCCAACTATGTAATGGATTCCTAAATTACATAAAAAATCATATAAGGCCCGCTTTATTTCAAATTCTAGTGCCTGCACCACCACACGTTTAACTTCTTGTCTTACTGCCGTTAAAGATCACGATAAACAATATTGTGCTAAAACGTATGAAAACTCAGAGATTAATTTACTTTGGTCTATTAAAAGTTCAGGAGACGTTCTTGATAACATTTGTAACAAACGTCAAGTTTCATCTGTAAGTACTTTGGACTTCTCTACATGCAACCAAAGAAAAGCTTATTGCTCTTATTCAAAAACAAATTGCTAGAGAAAAAACTACACTTTTGGCCTGAATAATATCAATGAGGTTTTCACTAACGGCAGTTTAGACAATTACTCTGTGTGGACTTGCCAAGAAGTTTGCGAAGCACTCATTTTCCTATTAGACAATATTTTCATCAAGTATGGAACTACCGTTTATGGACAAATTGTTGGTATCCCTGTGGGTACGAACTGTGCACCTCTTGTCGCAGATTTGTTATTGTATTGCTATGAAAGAGATTTCATTTTGAAAGCTATGTATAGATTTCTCTATGTTAAATTGCTTTCATTGATATAATTTTCCAGAAATCTTCCGCTTTTATGCTTAGTTTACCAGTGGCATGCAAGCCACTCACATTGTGTATATAACTTCATCGAAAGTATTGCTCCCTGATCATGCTGATGGACAGTGATAACAACGAAAGTCATGTTGATTTCTGAAGAAAAAAATATAGTACTGATTATCATATGACTAAACACATCTATTAAAATGCTGCAGATTGCAAGGTTTGTTGAGGGATGGCCCACCCCGACCCTCACAAACCTATTACGGGGTTAATATAATCTGTTGATTGAAATTTAAAAAGAAAATGCTGCAGATTGGATATAATATCGTTGTTACCTTTATCAAACTATCTGGCAATATTTTTTTTTGAATAAATCTCAATCCAGCGCTCCCAAACCTAAATCTATCTCACTTTAGAAACATCGACATCTAACGCCATTCAGCTCAACCACCAGTGCTTGACAATCCGACATCTTTAAGCACTTGCATGCACAAATCATTGTTATCTTAATCAGTACAATTTATAATGATACTTGGAACATTTGGGAATGGCAAAAGCTGTATTTTTTTCGCTTTCAAATACAACGAGAATTCTCATTATTACTGTTGTCACATCATAACTGGAACTGTGTTTCCGGTGCCTTTCTTTGTGTACATATTTTTTGACATATATGTGGCCATAATTCACCTGAAATGAAACCAACATCTGTCGCGCATGCAGAGCGTGTTTACATATTGTTTGACATATATGTGCCCATAATTCAACTGAAATGAAACCAACATCTGTCGCGATTGCAGACCGACTTCAGAATATCACAGCGCGTATCCCATGCAGCTTGTAATATTGGAATAGTGTAAATAAAATGTACCGATTGTAAAACATACTGTAACGCAAGTAATTTAATCATCGAATTGAAAATATAAATCAACAATATGTGTTAGATTGTCCTACTTACGGCATTGTTTAATGTGTTCACATATGTTAACACTTTGCTTGCTATAAAAGCAAACTTAATCATTTAAAGATAGAATTTCTATATTTAATTACACTATAAGGTCACGATTAAAGGTCTCTACACCAATTTTACGAACATTAATGACTTACTTATGACAATAGGTAAAGTTTCATTTTGCTGTCCATTGTTAGTTGTATTTAGAGCCGTTTCCTATCATAGATATATAATCATCAAAAAAAAAGGCTAACGGTTAAACAGATGTTCTAAAACAGTTGTTATAATATTGCCTTCAATATTTTAAAAGCCTTATAAAGGTTTACTACGTCACGTGTCTAGATCGGTCAGTGCTTTGCTTCCGGGGTCGAATCCCTCGAAACAAATGCTTACAACAAATAATCTCACCATGGAACATAGAAGAGATTCAGACATTTTATGGATGGATGACATTGTTTTGGCATGAAAATACATTAACATGTTATTTCTAATTATAATAATCAGACTTTATAAATCATAATAATATGTTTTTATATATATTTACTTGTTTATACACCCGTTTACGGGCGTTTGTTGATTTACATTTATACTGCTACCATATCATCCCTTATTTGTTTATAGTTTATCTTTATATATTTACATTTAATTTTTATTTACTACTTCATTTCTTCATCTTTCATCAATTTTTGCGCACAATATGATCTATTTTTGTGTCCACGTGCCGTAAAACACCATTCATTCATTCATTCATTCATTCATTCATTCATTCATTCATTCATTCATTCATTCATTCATACATTCATTCTAATTATAGATGGTAGAAATAATTCATCTGGACCATTTTGTTTTCAAGAGGAGCACATAGTCGCCGCTTTGTCCGTTATTCCGTCTGCCCGTCCCACTTAAATACTACTGCTGGGACTACAATCACTGAATACTGCTGGGTGATAGAAGGCCATATGATAAGTTAAGGATACTTTTCGGGGAACATCCATTGGTTCTACCGACTTTCTTGTTTCCCTTGAGGGCCTCGTTTTTACTAACTGGGCTACCCTCTTAAAATAAACTCTCCAATTCAATTCAATTCAATCCTATTTCCCAGGTCACTCTGAAGGTGTTGAATTGGCCGTGGTCGTACATCAATAATTGGCACGACGATCTGGTTATTACTACATACGTCGCTCTGTTTGTTATAGAGAAAAAACACATCGAAGTCGGCAATCTATATACGAATGAATGAATGAAAGTCTTTATTTATCGAGGGTGACCCAGTTAGTTCAAACTAATCTTCCTTGGGGCCCTCTATAACAAATACAAGATACAAAATACAAGAAAGGTAAGATACATAAGATATATGTTAAAATCTATAATGTTTGATGTTTTTAAGCACACTTCACTGAGTACTAAATATTCCTTTAAACATTTTCAAATTTGATGCTATGGAAACCTTAAAGGGAGGTAATTTGATGATTTTTGGTAATCGAAAGCTGCAACCTACACAATCGGTGTTGTGTTTTTCAGTGATCCTTTTAGAAAGCAACGTATAGTGAAAATTGTCTTGGACAAATTAAGGTTATATTTGTAGATTTTATGTGTTTTTACCAAAATGAATGTTTTAAGAAAAAGGTGGATAACTCCCTTGTGTATTTGACTTTTCAAAAGAATCTTTTGTTTCGACTATTGGTGGTGGTCCATCTAATTATTCTATAAACATCATTTATTATTTCCTGTTTTACTTTTTATATAATAAGGGAGAGAAACTTAGACTGACGCAGTTTCTCTGAAACTGCTTGCTCACATGTTACATGCACATTTGTTTTTGTCTTTAACATTTTATTTCTTTTTAATACAATATTAAACAAAAGCAATAATTACGAAATTATGTTTGACAATTACAATGAAATATGTTGAAAGAAACGTTTAGTTTAATAGATATATTAAGAGATTATAGTACGACGTACGAGCATAAATCATATATATATAGTAAGAACAAGAAATAGCACTGTAAGTGACACATGCCCTCGAAGTCACCTTTGACCTCTAAGTATGACCTTGACCTTGGAGCCACGGACCTGGATTTTGTGCGCGACACGTCGTTTGGTTGTGGTGAGACCTTGTGCCAAGTAATTTGAAAATCAGTCCAGGCATGCAAAAGTTATTGACCGGACACGATTGACCTTTGACCTCTAAGTGTGACCTTGACCTTGGGGCCACATACCTGGATTTTGTGTGCGACACATCGTCTTGTTGTGGTGAGCACTTGTGCCAAGTTATTTGAAAATCCGTCAATGAATGCCAGAGTTATTGACCGGACACAATTTGACTTTTGACCTCCAAGTGTGACCTTGACCTTGAAGACCTGGATTTTGGGCGCGACATATTGTCTTGTTATGGTGATCACTATTGTCAAGTTATTTAAAAAATCCCTGCATGGGTTGTGACGTTATGGTCCGGACACTAAATTGCGTACCTGTTTTGACATAGAAATTTCAAGTGTGACCTTGACCTTTAAGGTACGGACTTGAGTTTTGCGCGCGACACATCGTCTTGTTATGGTGATCACTTGTGCTAAGTTATTTAAAAATCCCTGCAGGGGTTGTGACGTGACGGTCCGGATACGAAATTGCGTACCTGTTTTTGACCTATGAACTTCAAGTGTGACCTTGACCTTTGAGGTACGGACATGGGGTTTAGCGCGACACATTGTCTTGTTATGGTGACCACTTGTGCCCAGTTATTTATAAATCCCTGCAGAGGTTGTGACTTTACGGTCCGGACACGAAATTGCGTACTTGTTTTTGTACTATGAACTTCAAGTGTGACCTTTGAGGTATGGACATGGGATTTGCGCGCGACACATCGTCTTGTTATGGTGATCACTTGTGCCAAGTTATTAAAAAATCCATATAGGGGTTTTGAATGTACAGTCCGGACGCGAACTGCGGACAGACAGACGGACGGTTTGATTACTGTATGCCCACGAAACCTTTTCGGGGGCATAAAACATCTATGGAAAATGGTCGTTATTCATAGACATTTTTCTTTGTTTCGCAACTTTTAACAAACATAGATATAAAGTCGAATAGGAAAAGTAGCATTCAAGAACTACAGTCAACCAACCTCTTTAAAATCAGACGGGTAGAAAACAAAAGTCACACATCTTAATACCAGATGTGTCCTAGCGTTTTACCTTTACCGTTCCTAGGAAATCATCGAGACATCACGTTATTTCAGCCAGATAACGCCGGGCCACACTCGGAGTCACAAGTGGTGTTATCGTTGTTATTTTAATTTCGCTTTACGTCGGCTTTCTGTTTAAGTGTATGACATCCTAAAGGGCGTGAGAGGTGTTGCATCTATACTTACCTCTCATGAACAGACTCAATAAAACCGAGTCTGCTACTTTGCTCTCTTGTTTGTGTTTGTTTCTTCCAAGGAATCACCTTTTCAGTATTTATTGACATTAGCACTGGCGTTTGTTTAGTGCTGTATGGCGGCCGTAAAAAGTCGCCCCGACTACAAATCAATAGTGTTATTATTTACTGGCCCTTTGGGATCATCAAGCCCATTCTGTGTTGCTTTAAAGTAGAATATCGCTAAAACCGGTGCCAGGAGGCGCGAGAGGTGTTGCATTTTATAATTACCTTTCATAAACAGACTCAATAAAACCGAGTCTGCTACCTTTCTCTCTTGTTTGTGCTTGTTCCTTCCAAGGGATCACCTTTTCAGTATTTATTGGTATGCAATATTTGCATATATGCATATATCATGTGTAATGGTCCAAATGTCTATGTATTTGTGATTGTTTTTGCATTTTGATTTCGTTGATGATTGTGTTTGCATTTGATGCTGCATGGTTTGTTTGTTTAAAGTGTGCCTTCTTTATTATACTGTTGGCATACCTTCTTATACAACCAAACCTGTTCAAAACAACACCTCTGTTAGAATACCACCTGTTTAAACGACCACTGTTTCAGTTCCCAATTGAAATGTTTTTAATTGATATGCACCTGTAAGTTTATTTATTCTATCGACAAATGTATACACTGTTGAAAACAAAAATTAAAATCGAACGACCGGGTTCAAGCCTCACCGGTGCCACTGAGTTTCGTCTTCTTGTCCTGTGTTTGTTTAAACTGTGGAACGTGTTTAGTAATTAATGTAAACACAAATAAAGTCGATATTTTGTATAATTATACACGTCGATAACATTACTAAAGTAAGTAAAGTACATTGTTTATCACATCTATGTCCCCGTGTGGTTTCCGTGTTAGAATACAACCACTGCAAGTCCCGGTAGATACAGAGGGTATAACCCACACCACCCTCCCCCTTTATGAGCATTTTGTCATTTTTATCATGCTCACATCCATCCATATTTTATCTTTTTTTTTTTAAAGATGCCTGACCAAAAGTCTTTTTTGCTTGCCGAACGTATATGCATATCACATGCATATGCAGTATTATATTTAAAATATATGTACATCATATAGTACAGGTAACAGATCGAAAACAATTAATTGAATATTATTCCACAAAATTATTAATATGTTTTAGGAATTTTAGATTTAAGTAGGTTGCAGTATTTCCTTGTAAACGCCTTTGCTGTAGACCGTCGGCCAGCTTTACTGTATATGTAACAACTTGTGGTCATGGCACTTGCTGATTTGAAGTTGTTTGCTGAAATTCCTCCTGAAAGGTATAGGCGTTCCATATACAAGTACTATATTATATATTATAATTAAAGCATAAATGTATACAAAATGTATTACAAATTTGAATAGTCGTTATATTCCGCGAAGAGAACTCGTACAATAAATTACAGGTCGGGATGCACCAGAAAGGACTGCACGGTGACAATGGCGCCATTTCAATGGCGCTCAACAATGGCGCCATATCGCCGATACGACGACGAGGGTGATAAGTGTATGGTTACCATATAACTTCAGCCATAAGAATATGTGAATTGAACCATTAATACGTAAGCATGCTTTTGAATGGTACCAAATAAATAGGTTCGAATCAAAAGTGTGCAGCCCAGGATGCATAGACGATACAGAACAGGGAAGCAGCAAGATTAACATGATGAGTGAATTGGATTTTATAGTCGCACTAACAGCTAAGGTCATATGAAGACTTTTCAGCTGCCATTGGTGGAGGAAGACCCCAGGTCCGTGTATTTTCTTGCACGGGCGGGCACCTGGGTAGAACCTACGTTCCGCAAGCCAGCTGGAAAGCTTACCCACAGCGGTGATGGAAAAGTGATTTTGAGTCAGAGACTCTAACCACTCGGCCACGGTCAGAGAATCTAACCACTCGGCCACGGACATATTATTAGCAGGATGCGTAATATGAAGAGCTATTGAACATTAGTTATTTATGATAAATGATTTAGACATTCGGTTAGTGTTCTTTATTTGGACTAATATGGTTTATTTTGTGCCAAACAGTGATTGATATGAAAGCTGGACGGTCAGGTAGGATTTTCCTTTTTTCAATAATTTCGATGTGTTTGTATTTTTTTTACCATTTCAGTTCAGCAATATGTCCAGCTGGTATCTTGTATCCTTTAGTAGCACTTTTATCAAATCAATGCATTCCATAAAATGATTGCTAACATCATTTATATAATGCCACGAAATCCTAAACTGTGTATAAAAAATGCTTTTAAATCGCTTCGATTGACGCATTTTATACCAATGTTGTTCACAAAAAACGAACTTTCAAGGAGGGACCAGTTTGGCCTACATACTGTATACCACGTTTAAGGGGATCTCAGGTTAAAAAATAAACGATATCACTCGATGGTAATGGCATGTCTAAAGGTATACTGATACTGAACTCTATACCATTTGTTGTGGATTTGATAGTCACTGTGGACTTTTTTGACAAGTATTTGCACGCACTACTCATTTTCGAGTTACACTTAAGAATAGAAGGATAGAACGTACGTCTACTGTTTAACCTGTAATTATAAATTGAATTGAATTGAATTGGGGTTTAAGGCGCATCAACACATGAAAGGTTATATGGCGACTCTATCAGTCATGAACGTGCCATGCTCATACTCCATGTACATCGAAATAAAATATGGAGAATGGGCCTAGGACCTTCTCACCCTAAACTGCAGAGTTGCTGCAAACTCTCCATTTACGTTGGAGCCACGTTTATTGTGTTTTCTGCCACTGCTCTTTTGATGTGAGCAAGATGGCACCTGAAACAATGCAGGGGTCACGATAAAGACTATTAATGAGCATGAACAAAAAATGACAAAATGAATATGAATGGGGGTCCTACCCCACTGTGACGGTGTGTTTGCAGTGGCTGTATTCTACCCCGGCTACCACACGGGGACTATAATTATTAAATGGTGGTTAAAGTTAACCAGTAAGTATACGCTTGACGACACTTATACACCAGTTACATGTTCGTGCATATATTTTAAATGGAGTGTACAATTATGACAAACAATTGAATGGAAACTCATCAATATACTTTTAACAGATTCATCAAATGCCATTTAAAGTAAATAAACAGTTTAATAATTGCATCACATTCAGTCACCGCTTAAAAAAAAAATTGAGCAAATTATGATGAAAAAAATCCACAAACCAATTAACATATTAGCATTTAAAATTGGGGTACTAATAAGCGTCGTCTAATGTATTGTACACAATACATTGTACATAGGATTGATAAAACGAATCTGTCCTATTGAAGAAAAATTCAGATATAGCTCACACATAGTTGGCTATATGTGAAATATACTTCATTGCGTGTCTAGTATGTGTTATTTCTGAAATAATCATCATATTTCAGTTATATGTTGAGATTCATTCAAGTGTTAGAACAATGTTTTTTGCAACGGAAGCGAATTGTTTTTCAGATTGAACATTTACTCGGTAAAGAGATTATGGATCAAGGCTATAGAAAAACGTGGTATGAATTTTCCTAAACTATATTTCTTTTTAGTCTGAAATTTGTACATTTTTTCTTATAACTATGTATCTGAATAGACTCATATAGACTATCGTATGCCATCTAACCATGCCACAGTTGTATCATAAACGTAATTATTGATGCTATGCTCATGGGTCGTGTTAAGGTTATTGCATAACAAAGATTCTTCTTCTATTTACGTAAACCATTTCAATGTTTTCAAGTTGGTCAGTGTTACCCGATTTTTTGTGCAAAAGTCACAGTAAGCGGCCGGGTACATTTATATACTGAATAATCGATAGAAAACTGTGTGTTGTCGATAAGCACAGCCTCGGTACCCTAGGGGCTCGTCCGGGGGCATCCATAGACACACGAGCAGAATAGAAATTTTGCGACGAATTTCAATTTGGTGGAGTTGGCGCGATCACGTCAGAGCTAGCGATGACACAAAATCGACACTCATTTACCATTTACCAGTACATTTGTTTTCATTTTATTTCATTGACATTTTACACGTTTTTTGGGCAAAATTCACTGACTTAAAATGTCTCTTTGTCAGTCTTTTTATTGATTAATACTTGACATGCATAGTATTGTAATGTTTTATGTTTATTATTTTGTATGTTTATCTTTAGCTAGTTTCTCTGGATGTGGACTTTATTGTTAGAGATTTTCTTTTGATGTGATGTAGTTTTGTTTACACTGTCTTGTCTATTTGGGCGCTGAAGACAGGATAATAGCGAGGATTGTGCGCATATAAAATCGAGTCAAGCTAACCAGTAGGCCTTATTGCCTACTGACCGTTCCAAGGTCGGTAACCCTGTCTTCACCACCCTTTCTGTTGTTTTTTGTCTCTTTCATTGTAGTTTCAAATCCTTGTTTGCAGTACAGTGCGGACCTACGATGCCATTGCGTTCGGACGCTGTGGTTTCTATAGGACCCTATATATCATTTTACGTCCATATTCTGATTAAAAAATTATAATTATATTAAGAAAAATTCATTCATTATTACTTACTTTAGTTTGAAAAATGTGTTATTCGCAAACTATTTATAATTTACATGGCTTATTATATAGACATTGCAAGATGTTACATGGCTTATTATATAGACATTGCATGCAAGATTTTACATGACTTATTATATAGACATTGCAAGATTTTACATGGCTTATTATATAGACATTGCAAGATTTTACATGGCTTATTATATAGACATTGCAAGATTTTACATGGCTTATTATATAGACATTGCAAGATTTTACATGTAACAAGGGTTCAGCAGGAAGCTATTATCCAAAATGCTTCTGTTTCCTTAACATGATGATACGAATACATGATATGAATACATGACAGTTGAAAACAGAATGTGCTTTTAAATAATGAATTGAGAGAGAGAGAGAGAGAGAGAGAGAGAGAGAGAGTTGCATTTCTGTTTCCGGCAGAACGAAGATCTGGGTTCTTCGAGTTAGTCAGTGATACCATATCAAAAAAAGTAAAATAGCCAGTCCCTTTAATTCGAGGGTAAGCTGAAGAAAAAACCCGACCTATCTTCGCCCTATATAAGGGCAGTTATATTTACTTATTTTATAGCCATTTATTACCATTGGTCCTTTTCCTTTTGTTAACGAGTATATACACATTTAGTGCATACACGGTAAGGCCTTTCGCGTATGTTATCAAAATTCGCGAGAGAGGATAGATATCTTTGATTAAATTTTAGTTAACATGGTTAAAGAATTTATCTTTACGGTTAGTGCTTAAATTTTAATTAAAGAATTTATCTTTTCGGTTATGTCCATTGGTTACTTCCTCGAACGTTATCAAAATTCGTGAGAGAGGATAAATGTCTTAGATATAATTGATTTAGTTAAAGAATTTATCTGTTCGGTCATGTCCATTGATTACTTATTTTATTTATTGTATACACGGAAAGGCTTTCCGAGAACGTTATCAAAATTTGCGAGAGAGGATAGCTATCTTTGATTAAATTGATTTAGTTAAAGAGATTATCTTTTCGGTCCTTTCAATTAATTACTTATTTGATTTAGTGTATATACAGGTGGTATACAGAAAAGCCTTCCGCGAACGTTATCAAAATTCGCGATAGAGGATAAATGTCTTTGATTAAACTGATTTAGTTAAAGAATTTATCTTTTCGGTTATGTCGATTGACTTTTGTCTATCGGGTACTCTCTTTTGAATGCAAAATGTATAACTGGAAAATGAATGCTGTCCTGTAATGTTAACATTAGAAAAGTAAAGTACGCGGAAGGGGTATAAAGCCCACTCCCGAACCTGAACCCCGCACCGTCTACTCAAATGATAAAACTGTATAATTACTAAAATAGCTGTTAATTGTTAATCATTTTAGTTTTATACATGATAACAATGTATTTTTAGAAAACAAAAGGTTGCCTAAATACATGCAACCGCGAAATAATTCACATTTTATCATTCTCAAAGGGTATAAAACCCACTCCCATACCGCACCGAACCCCTAACATCCGAAACCCTACCGATTGGTATATTTGAAAGTGTTAACCCAATATGGGACCATTTTCAGATAATCGTACTTACATTCTTACTATAAAACTTATTTCCAAACAAATTTCTTTAACTGGAAGAAGACAAATACGATTTTATATTGGTAACTAATTTCCCGAACCCCTATTGCATGCAAATAACACATTCGTGAAAATCGCACAGAATACATCACACTTTTTTACGAGATCTATATTCATTGCAACATATCTGCAATACAATATTATTAAAGTCAAAGTAAACGGAATATTTCCAACATTTGTTCTAACAGTTCTAACAGTTCCGGCGGTATATTTAGTTTAACGTCAACCCATCTATCAAGCAGCTCTAGTTCACGCGGTATAGGACTCTAAATATCAACCCATCAACCCATCTGTCAGGCCGCTCCAGTTCCGGGGTGGTAGAAGAAGTATAATATCAACCCATCTGTCAGGCCGCTCCAGTTCCGGTGATATAGGAAGTCTAATATCAACCCGTCTATCAGGCCGCTCCAGTTCCGGTGATATAGGAAGTCTAATATCAACCCGTCTATCAGGCCGCTCCAGTTCCGGTGATATAGGAAGTCTAATATCAACCCGTCTATCAGGCCGCTCCAGTTCCGGTGATATAGAAAGTCTAATATCAACCCATCTGTCAGGCCGCTCCAGTTCCGGTGATATAGGAAGTCTAATATCAACCCGTCTATCAGGCCGCTCCAATTCCGGTGATATAGGAAGTCTAATATCAACCCGTCTATCAGGCCGCTCCAGTTTCGGTGATATAGGAAGTCTAATATCAACCCATCTATCAGGCCGCTCCAGTTCCGGTGATATAGGAAGTCTAATATCAACCCGTCTATCAGGCCGCTCCAGTTCCGGTGATATAGGAAGTATAATATCAACCCGTCTATCAGGCCGCTCCAGTTCCGGTGATATAGGAAGTCTAATATCAACCCATCTATCAGGCCGCTCCAGTTCCGGTGATATAGGAAGTCTAATATCAACCCGTCTATCAGGCCGCTTCAGTTCCGGCGGTATAGGTAGTCTTAAGTCAACACGTATATGAAGCTGCTTCAGTTCTGGTGGTATAGGTAATCTTAATTCAACACGTCTGTTAATAGGTGCCAGTTCTGCGGTATAGGTAGTCTTAATTCAACCCGTCTGTCAATCCGCGCAAGTTCTGCGGTATAGGTAATCTTAATTCAACCCGTCTGTCAATCCGCGCCTGTTCTGCAGTATAGGTAGTCTTAATTCAACCCGTCTGTCAATCCGCGCATGTTCTGCGGTATAGGTAATCTTAATTCAACCCGTCTGTCAATCCGCGCCTGTTCTGCAGTATAGGTAGTCTTAATTCAAACCGTCTGTCAATCCGCGCAAGTTCTGCGTATAGATAGTCTTAATTCAACCCGTCTGTCAAGCGTATAGCACCGATCATTTTGTTTAATCATGAAATTCTGCGTTATGCGCAAACATTATTAATTAACATTTAAACCAATTTCCGAGACATAGAAGACGTAGCTGTAGCTGGAGAGCAACTTTAAGTCTTCTTCCGATTACACTTTGAATGTCAAACTCTATATTTCAGCATTACTAATTTTAGCAAAATGCACAATTATTTCTGTGTTTGTCTACCAAAGGTGCGCTCGATTTGACGAAACGCGTATTTTGTTGTCATATTCCATATGTATTGCCACCGGAGAAGTTGAATAGAATGATAACGCAATGGTCGTCATAACTAGTGAGATGTTAACCTCTATTCTTTATGACGACATTGTTGCCTTGTGTAATTTTAGATCTGTCAACATTTATTTCAACTTAAAGCAAAAGTGTGACAAGAGTGACGTATTTCGTTTAAAATAGTTTTATCAGGTTGAAGTGTGACAAGAGTGACGTATTTCGTTTAAAATAGTATTATCAGGTTGTTGACCTATTAGAAATAAATAAAATGTTACGTATAATATCAGAGCTAGGGAACACAATCGCAAGCATTATCATGATTATATAAGGTAGTAAAGAGTATTGACTTTAATACTTGATGTTTATATTACTTAAATCATTTTCAGGAGAAGCAGCCAGTTTGATGACCCACGAAATAACAACCTGTGATGTGTCATAATAGGTTGTTGACCCACGAAACTAATGTTCGTCGTTGAACTATGATATATCATGACAGATTGTTGACCCGTGAAACTAATGTTCGTTGACCTATGATATATCATGACAGATTGTTGACCCGTGTTGTTGACCCGTGAAACTAATTTTCGTCGTTGAACTATGATATATCTTTACAGATTGTTGACCCGTGAAGCTAATTTTCGTCGTTGAACTATGATATATCATGACAGATTGTTGACCCGTGAAGCTAATTTTCGTCGTTGAACTATGATATATCACGACAGATTGTTGACCCGTGAAACTAATGTTCGTCGTTGAACTATGATAAATCTTGACAGATTGTTGACCCGTGAAGCTAATGTTCGTCGTTGAACTATGATATATCATGACAGATTGTTGACCCGTGAAGCTAATTTTCGTCGTTGAACTTTGATATATCATGACAGATTGTTGACCCGTGAAGCTAATTTTCGTCGTTGAACTATGATATATCATTACAGATTGTTGACACGTGAAACTGATCGTTGAACAATGATATATCATGACAGATTGTTGACACGTGAAACTAATTTTCGTCGTTGAACTATGATATATCATGACAGATTGTTGACCCGTGAAACTAATCGTTGAACTATGCTATATCATGACAGATTGTTGAAAGTATCCCCGCCATAAACTATTCGCTAACCAACAAGTAAAAGTAAAAGTTTCATATAAGTAAAACACAAAGGTGATAGTACAAAAATAAAACAAAAACAATAGCCTAGATAGCCACAAAGAAGGTACCTAATGACTTGGCCAAATCCTGAGCAGCAAGAGAATAAACCATTGAGTGACGACAAGACAATCTAAACAACCAATCTAGGGTACGACCAGAAAACCCGAGGGACGAAAGCCCATGAACCTACCTCCATTGGTCGGGGTTTCAGCAGGTGCAATCATAGAGTCCCAAGAGGTAAAATGCATATGTACATTTCCCTAGGTGAGAGGAGCAAGCTCGTTGATTTGGGTGCCAAAAGAACAAAGGTTAAAGGTCAAGGTCTCAGTGACCTTATTTGGAAATATTCAGTCATCACAATAACGTCAAAACCATAACACATACACACATAAAATAAGTACATTACTGTAGATGAGAGGAGGAATCCTATTGTTTATTGGGTCAGTAGGTCAAACGTGAAGGCCATCATGATATTACATGGAAATCAATAATTTTCTGAATAACTTCATAACATCTGCATTCACGAACTTTGCTCTGTTCTTATTGAAATGAAGAACCTTATTTATTTTGGGGTCAGAAAGTCTAAGGATTGGTATAAAAGTCGAACAGGACATGCAGCTTTCACAGAACACATTAAACCTAAAAACATCCAAAAGGACAAACATGAATGGCAATGAAGGCAAATGACGTCACAAACACAAAAAAGGTTGACAATAGGCTACCGCCTTGGAACGGTCAATAGCCAAAAAGGCCGCTGAGGGTTTAAACCAGGTTCTAGGGTGAACCAAACCTCACTTTTACCCTACTGTCATCCCAATAAAACGGGACAATGTAAATAAAAAAATCCCCGCCATGAACTATTCTCTAACCAACAATGCAGCATTAATAGGCAATATAGGTAAAACACAAGGATGCTCGTGTACATAAAAATAGAAAAAAAATAGTCTTGAAAGCCACAAAGAAGGTACTCAATGACTTGGCAGAGGCCAGAGCAACAAGAGAATAAACCACTGAGGACACGACAATACAAGATTGCAGACAAACATCACACGTTACCGTCCTTTTAGGATTTAGGTAGACGTCATAATAGGGTCTACAGCCTGTCCGATCATTGCACAGTTAAAGCGGAAAGCATAGTGGCGAACACCACTAAGTTTAACAAAATAGTATGAAGGTGATCATTACCAAGGAGCTAATCACATCACCATATAATGCAGGTTGTGATAGTCCTTGCCGCAGAAGAGTTCTTAAATTACTTTTATATTTGGAAAGAAGCTCAGGGTAATTACAATACATTTTTGCAAAGGTTATACGAAGTTTATGGTAACGGTAGCCCTGATGGAGTAGCCTATGCTTGTTTCACAATTCTTGTAAAATAAATAGATTTAACCTGACATAATAACCTTAAGGAAACGGGCTTATAATGCCCCGTTAGGCGGCGCTCTTGTTGATTTATCACGATTGGAACTCGATATAGATTCATCACGATTGAAACTCTGTATTTATTCATCACGATTGGAAAATAGTAATTTTCCATTGCGTTTGAATTCGACATTTATTCATCATGATCGGAACTCGGTACCGATTTAACATGATTGGAAATCGTACTTATGTATCACGATTGCAACTCGGAATTTATTTATATCGATTAGGACACGATATTTATTCATAACGATTACCACTCGATATTAATTCATCACGATTAGAACTCTGTATTGATTCATCGAGTAGGCATTCGATATTTATTCATCACGATTGGAACTCGGTATTTATTCATCAAGATTGGAACTCGGTATTTATTCATCACGATTGGAACCCGGTATTTATTCATCACGATTGGAACTCGGTATTTATTCATCAAGATTGGAACTGGGTATTTATTCATCACGATTGGAACTCGGTATTTATTCATCACGATTGGAACTCGATATTTATTCATCACACTTGGAACTCGGTATTTATTCATCACGATTGGAACTCGGTATTTATTCATCACGATTGGAACTCGGTATTTATTCATCACACTTGGAGCTAGGTATTTATTCATCACGATTGGAACCCGGTATTTATTCATCACACTTGGAACTCGGTATTTATTCATCACGATTGGAACCCGGTATTTATTCATCACACTTGAAACTCGGTATTTATTCATCACACTTGAAACTCGGTATTTATTCATCACGATTGGAACCCGGTATTTATTCATCACGATTAGAACCCGGTATTTATTCATCACACTTGGAACTAGGTATTCATTCATTACGATTGAAACTCGATATTTATTCATCACGATTGGAACTCGGTATTTATTTATCACGATTGGAACTCGGTATTTATTAATCAGGATTTAAACTGAATATTTATTCATCACAATTTAACCTTGGTATGTATTCATCACGATTGGAACCCGGTATTTATGCAACATGATTGGAACTTTGTATTTATTTATCACATTTGGAATTCGCTATTTATTCATAGCGATTTTAACTCGGTGTTTATGCATCACAATTTAAACTTGGTATTTATTTATCACGATTGGGACTCGGTATTGATTTTTATCACGCTTTGAACTCGGTATTGACTTATCACGATTGGAACTCGGTATTGACTTATCACTATTCAAACTCGGTATTGATTCATCACGATAGGAACTCGGAATTGATTCATCACGATGGGAAATCAATATTGACGTATCACGATTGGAACTCGGTATTTATTTATCACGACTGGAACTCGGCATTGATTCATCACGATTAAAACTCAGTATTTATTTATTGCAATTCGAACTCGTTCAACATACTTGAATGCAGCCTTTTTCAATATTTACTGAGATTTGTTGACTATGAACCTGTACTTTCGATATGTACTGATATGTGTTGACTATGAACCTGTATTTTCGATATGTACTGATATATGTTGACTTTGAACCTGTACTTTCAATATGTACCGATATGTGTTGACTATGAACCTGTACTTTCGATATGTACTGATATGTATTGATTATGAACCTGTACTTTCGATATGCACTGATATGTGTTGACTATAAACCTCTACTTCCGAGATGTACTGATCTGTGTTGACTATGAACCTGTACTTTCGATATGTACTGATATGTGTTGACTTTGAACCTGTACTTTCGATATGTACTGATATGTGTTGACCATGAACCTGTACTTTCGATATGTACTGATATGTGTTGACTATGAACCTGTACTTTCGATATGTACTGATATGTATTGACTATGAACCTATACTTTCGATATGTACTGATATGTGTTGACTATGAACTTGTACTTTCGATATGTACTAACATGTGTTGACTATGAACCTGTACTTTCGATATATAAGGAGATGTTTGGCTATGAACATGTACTTTCAGTAAATACTGAGATTCTATGGGACCGGTATGAACCTGTACTTTCGATATGTACTAACATGTGTTGACTATGAACCTGTACTTTCGATATATAAGGAGATGTTTGGCTATGAACATGTACTTTCGGTAAATACTGAGATTCTGTGGGACCGGTATGAACCTGTACTTCCGATATATACCGAGTTGTTTTGGCTATGAACATGTGAAATGTTCTGTAGAGCTGATTGCCAAAATGAATATCATGTTTTCTCTTTCCAACTCAGGCGGCTGGTGCGGCCGTGTGTATATCACGATGGATTTGAAAGCGGAGGACCCGGGTTCAAGCGTCACGGGGCCACTTAGTTGTTTCGGTGAGTTCTTGGGCAAGGTACGTTCCATTAGCTTTGTAAAGCAGGCAGTTTGTTTGTATGATGTGTTTTCATCACAGTCATGTCAGGTTATATATGACGGTCGATTTTTTTTGTGGTGGCCAGTTCTCCTGGGTAGAACCAGTACTGTACACCTCCCGCCATCAGTAGGAATCGACACTTCCTCACTTACAAGTGGAGCTCCCAGTTGGATTCGAACCCGCAGCGGTGAGAGGCGAGAAGTTTCACAACGCAACGTCGTTAATCCCTCGGCTACGGAGACACCTATAAACCAGGCAGATTCCGTGTATTGGAGTATTTCCTCCGAGCACGTTAAAGAACCATAGTAATGATTTCGTTAGTAAGAGTGGGATAGGTTCCCGGATTCTTATGTATCATTTCCCTTTCTCTGGGACAACTCCCTAAAACATATACTGATAAGCCGATAAAGAACGTTTAATTCGATTCAGTTCTTCATAACGCAATACAGTAAGTGCATGACCGAGAACGAAGACATGGTCTGAACAAATCATTCTTGTCAACACTAGTACAGGAGTACAACGGGATACAAATATCACAACAGTACATTAATTACGATGTTTTGTAAAAAAATCAAAAAAAAAAAAAGAGGCTGTATTGAGATGTACCTGCGATGCACCTGCGCATGTTTGCAAGACAAAACTCAAAACGGTAATAAGTACATTATTGAGAATATAATTGTGAGTTGGAAAACCGATTTTGGTTAGGGTTGTTTTAATAACACTAATAGAACATTATTTTCGTTGAAGAGTATTATATGTCAGGGAATCGGTATGTGACCAAGTCATTGTATGAGGTTATGTGTCTACTCGCTTGGCTTAGGTACTCGACATTACGTGGTCCAGCCTTAATTCCATTAAGCTTATAATAGCAGGATTTTATAACGGATATTTCGACAATAAAACACGTTTAAAAACATTACTGAACAATTGCAATAACCTGTTTACCTTTAAATGTTTTAATTTCACAATATGAAAACTTTTTAAGCCGAAATTAAGGTTTTATTTTATACCCCAGCCAACCCCGTTTTCGCTTCTTGGAGAAGGGGTTGGATGAAGTATGAAAGTTAATACTCGGACCACGTAATGGGTGATCACACTTGTGTGGATCCTGAGAAAATAACCACTTCAGGATGCAGAACAACTTTATTTTAATGCTACCACGTTGAGGTTAAAGTGAACAAGTAACCTTCAGCTAGAAGCATGCCATTTTATGTGGTTATTTCTCAGGGTTGTTGTCATGGTGAAGTAGACACTTTAACCAATGCGAATATGTCCAGGCTATTTGCTGACCTGTAACTCTTGCATGTATTTAAATATTGACCAGTATATTTCGGTGAAACTAAGTTGACGATGATTGATTAGGTCCGTAGATATTCTCTCAGGGAAATGGCAAAAACTGCGACCAGGGTGTTCGACAGTTTCCTGTATTCAGACAGGGAATGGTCAATTGATTAAATTGTAGTGTCACTAAAGTTTTTAGAGTATTCATATTTTATTCTATTAAATTCACACTTGGTATTTAAGCCTGTTGAGAAACTCAGAGGATGTCCGTTCAGAGTTAAAACTCCCTGATATAGATAACTGCAAATTACAGTTAACAAGGAATACAATTGTAACGACTATATATGATAATGAAAATACAAAATTAAAAAAATTAAACAGAAAAAGAAGATGACATAATAAACTATTAATCATAGCCGGGTAGGTAACAGGTATGCCATTACAGTAAATAAATTATATTATATAGCTATTTATCGACGAGTACAAATTACAACAACATGTAAGTAATAAATAGAGTATTGTCTCGTTGAGTAGTCAAAGATCACGTGAAGAAATATATTGTGATTTATGAAAACTCTGGGATTAATATATTTTGGTCTATTAAAAAAATCAGGAGACGTTCTTGATAAATTTTGCAATAAACGTCAAGTTTCATCTATAAGTACTTATGACGTCTCTACACTATATGCAATCTTAACGCATCACCTTATCAAAGACAAGCGTACTGCTCTTATTCGAGAAACGTTCGCTAGAGAAATCAAAGTACCGAAAGTACTGGGAATGCAAGGTTTGATAGGCAAGACTGTATGAATATTTGCACGATTGCTGGACATCTAAAATGTCCATAAATTTGACATAGTTTTAGCCAACTTGGTGATCTTGGGTGACCTACAAAAATCTTAGAGGGTCGATCCATTCCAAATATATTGTGATCAATTGTCATTAAACTGTTTCAAATCTAGATGTGAATATTATGTTATGAAATATCTGATGGATAGACAGATTTGTGTTTTATGGCCCAACTGTCACTCAAGATGACCTCCATGCGCGAAGTAAGTTAAAATGACGCAGCAATGTGCAGTTTCATGATTTAGCCGATTTCGAAATACACGTTTACAAACCAAACATTAAATCTTTTTGTAAGTACAGTGCCCGAATTCACCAAACATTACTTAGCAAATTAATAGACTGTATGCATATTTGCACGATTACATAGTTTTAGCCAACTTGGCAATCTTGGGCGACCACAAACATCTTAGAGGGTCGACCAATTCCAAATATATTGTGATCAATTGTCATTAAACTGTTTCAAATCTAGATTAGAATAATATATTATGAAATTACTGATGGATATTCATATTTGTGTTTTATGGCCAAACTGTCACTCAAGATGACCTCCATGTATAAAATTATGTCATTTACAGCGTGGCGTGTAGTAAGTAGTCTTCCGGGAACAAGATGCACAAAAGGGCCCGTATCACTCTACTGGCTTGAATAGTCTAAGGCCTACTGGAAAATAATTTTTTAAAAAGTCAAAGGGTATAACTCTGATGTGTCTAGTCTGATGCAACTGATTTTGAACTTGGTAAAGTTCAGTGGCGTAACATAGAAAACCCCTTTTGCTGCAGGGACACATAACTTAACAAGAAGCATTACCCGTTGATTCAAATTCCCCATGTCTGTCCCACACATTGAAAATAAACTTTACTGTAGTATTTACTAAAAAATAAAAATAAAAATTTATAGGTGAAAAAAATAATTGAAATTGACTATAAGTACACGGGTAAAAGTGGAAATAATTTTGATAAAAATCAACAACAACAAGAAACAAAGCAGAACCTAGATGCACGAAGTAGGTTAAAATGCCGCAGCAATGTACAGTTTCATGATTTAGCCGATTTAGAAATACACGTTTACAAACCAAACATTAAATCTTTTTGTAAGTACAGTGCCCGAATTCACCAAACATGAATATTTGCACGATTACATAGTTTTAGCCAACTTGGCGATCTTGGGCGACCAAAAACGTCTTAGAGGGTCGATCCATTTCAAATATGTTGTGATCAATTGCCATTAAACAGTTTCAAATCTAGACTAGAATAATATTTTATGAAATTAATGATGGATAGACATATTTGTGTTGTATGGCCAAGCTGTCACTCAAGATGACCTCCATGTCTAAAATTATGTCATTTACAGAGTGGCCTATATTAAGTAGTCTTCCGGGAACAGGATGCACTAGATGGCCTGTATCACTCTAATGGCTTGAATAGACTAAGGCTTATTGGAATTTTTTTTTTAAAAATCTAGGGCTATAACTCCGATGTGTCTAGTCTGATTCTACTGGTTTTGAATTTGTTCAAGCCTTTATTAATATAAATATATTGACTAAGTTTAGTAAAGATCGAATGACAGATAAAGATTTAGGACTCCAACCACAGGGCGGATGTAGGACATCAACCACATAACGGATGTTGGACACCAAATGCCTGGCAGATGTAAGACACAAGCCACATGGCGGATGTTGTATACCAACCACAAGGCGGATGTAGGACACTAACCACCTGGCGGATGTAGGACACCAAACACCTGGCATATGTAGGACACTAGCCGCATGGCAGATGTAGGATACCAACCATCTGGCGGATGTAGTATACCAACCACAAGGCGGATGTAGGACACCAGCCACATGACGGATGTAGGACAAAAATCATCTGGGGGATGTAGGGCTTCACCAGCTGGCGGAGCAGGACACCATTCACTTCGCGGATGTAGGACAACAACCACCTTGCGAATGTAGGACAATGACAACCACGGATGTAGGACAACAACCACATGCGGAAGCAGTCGTTTAGAAATTCTAGACAGACGACATATGATATTGTTATTAATGCGCCTAACTTAATCATGTTAATAGTATATGTTTTATCCAGAAACACACAGTTAACGGTATTTGTGTTGACTTTATAAATAATACGACTTCAGATATCTATTATATCCATAAAACTTATAATTTCACTGTAATAACATATTTAGCGAGAGCATGTTTTGTTTTGTTCTGCATGTGACACTTTTGCTTTATATGTATGTGCGTGATAATGATTTGATTTTGGATTTTTGCTGCATTTGAGTTCAAGTTCTCCTGGATGAATCATAGTGAAACCACGTGTCAGTTATAATTTTCCCGGGACTTTAATAATATATCTTTGTTTTTTGGGATCAGTAGGTCAAAGGTCAAGGACAAAGTGAAAGTGACGTTAATAGTTTGTTACGACACATTGACCCACATTCTGCTGCATTTAAAGCATGCAGTCTATTAGCGGTTGATACCTTCGTGCCAATGATGTTGACATTGGGAAGCGGGGCGACAGTCTTGCTATATTTAGTCTATATAATATGCGATACTTGCTTGCTATCAAGACAAACGTCTAGAACCGTTCTTCTAAAAAAATGTTTGAAGTTTGCCTATATTCTGGTATCGTTTCTGATTGGCTAAATGTGGATGGTCAAAAATACTATTATAAAAACAAAAAAAAGTTACAGACACGTGTTCAGGTTTCATTTTTTTTTTCTGCACAAAGGTTCAAGACGTCCATATTTACAACCAAGCGTCGAAGATGACCAGTACTCAATGCAATTTTCATAACCACTGCAGCGCCCGTATTCATAAAGATTCTTAACAATATCTTGTCAAATTTTATAAATTTTTTAAACACATTTTTCTATCGGTTTAAGACGTTTTCTTAATATTGTTAATAAGGGTATGGATAAATAAAATCTACAGCTAAATATTCATCTTAAAATATACTCGGTAAAAAAAGTTTTGGACCAGGGCATATAATGGCGCATAAAAAGATCAAAGTACCGAAGGTACTGAGAGCATGGTGAACTATGATGAAATTGCGTCTTAGAATAATGTCGCCGGTGTTTGATTACACTGAAATGAAACCGGAACTGAATTCAAAATCCATACTGTTTCTTTACAACAGTTTTGATAAATCCCAAAGTGAAAGTGACGTTAATAGTTGTTACGACACATTGACCCACATTCTGCTGCATTTAAAGCATGCAGTCTTTTAGCGGTTGATACCTTCGTGCCAATGATCTTGACATTGGGAAGCGGGGCGACAGTCTTGCTATGCTATTTAGTTAAATTTAGTCTATATAATATGCGATACTTGCTTGCTATCAAGACAAACGTCTAGAACCGTTCTTCTAAAAAAAGTTTGAAGTTTGCCTATATTCTGGTATCGTTTCTGATTTGCTAAATGTGGATGGTCAAAAATACTATTATAAAAACAAAAAAAAGTTACAGACACGTGTTCAGGTTTCATTTTTTTTTTCTGCACAAAGGTTCAAGACGTTCATATTTACAACCAAGCGTCGAAGATGACCAGTACTCAATGCAATTTTCATAACCACTGCAGCGCCCGTATTCATAAAGATTCTTAACAATATCTTGTCAAATTTTATAAATTTTTTAAACACATTTTTCTATCGGTTTAAGACGTTTTCTTAATATTGTTAATAAGGGTATGGATAAATAAAATCTACAGCTAAATATTCATCTTAAAATATACTCGGTAAAAAAAGTTTTGGACCAGGGCATATAATGGCGCATAAAAAGATCAAAGTACCGAAGGTACTGAGAGCATGGTGAACTATGATGAAATTGCGTCTTAGAATAATGTCGCCGGTGTTTGATTACACTGAAATGAAACCGGAACTGGATTCAAAATCCATACTGTTTCTTTACAACAGTTTTGATAAATCCCGAACAAAATTTGAGAAACCGGGAATCCTGCTCTCGGGATGGATTCGTGCAGATTCAAGACGGATCATTCGGAACACTTCGGCCAATGATGCTACGAATGACAACAGATCAGGCCTAAAAATAATGTTTGTTTCGGGTAACACCTTCATAAAAATTAGGTAGGGTAGGGATTTTTTTTTATTAATTTGTTTTTGTCCTCAAACTTTGGATGGCTAAACAGAACCTTGGCTGGACCTTGGAACAAGGTGTGTATTGAATGTTCCATGCATTAACTGTTATTTCATTAAAAAAATAAAACATTCAATAGTAAATAAACTTAATAAACCTGACAATCCTGTATTACTAATCAAAAGCTGTTCTTGTGTACACTGGTGGTCACAGATAATGTTTTGCCATTTGCAGGCTTTGAAGGACAGATTTAAATTCAATGATTTTTTAAGACATATTAAGGCTTTTAATATTAAAATTTACCCAAGGTTTAAAATATTCATAAAGACCAGGCATTTACAATTTATTTTTATTTACCAAGTAATTTATATTAACTTGCTAACTAGGGTTAAACAACAAACCTTATTAAAAAATACACTCACAAAATATTAATGACTAGTAAATATTTCCGTGTGTTTACTCTAATTATTTTGTTCATGATGACATCATTTCATTCATTTATATTTACATTTCTAATGTAAGTACTTGTATAACACATACAAAACTAGAAACATCCATTTGAACATGAATCACATTTTAATTGCTTCACGCGCACTTAAAACTATGACGTTTCAAGAAAAAACAACTGACGTTCAAGACGTGACTATACCATAAAAGGTTAGGAAGGCGAGGCTAAACGTTTACGCTGTCCCATCTGTCGTGATAAATATAGGTGTTATTCTGCATTTTTATCAATTTAGAGAAGAAAATGTTTGAGAAACGGGACATATGGGTATTGAGTACAATAATAATATAAATATAAGGAATACATTTTATTTTTTTAAATATTCATGGGACTATGAATAACATCAGGTCGCGAGCAAAGTTAACAATCCCTTCTGGATTCACTTACTTTGACGTGACCTGATGTTATTCAGTGCCATGAATGTTAAAAAATAAAATGCATTCCTTTAATACATTGGATTGAGCAATAATGTAGTGGTTTAGTGGTAAATGTACATTCTGGCCTTTGGCCGAAAGCTAATAAATTGAGTAAACACATAGAAATGTTTATTGTACAGATCCCTATGGGTCACAAAAGTAGAAGCAGATTAGAGAGATAAAGACAAAAAAATAGGTGTGTTTCCCCTCGGCCGACCGACCCTAAACATATTTAAGCAAAAAAATAAAATCCCTACCCACCTACCTATTTTATTTAGTGCTGCTAGGGGAAATACACCTCTGTTTTGGTCTATTACAGATTGTGTATCTTATGTTCTTTTTTTATATAATTCACTAATTTTCTTATTCATTCAGATTCATATATACTATCAACAAAGCAATGCTATACAAAACTACAGTATTCCTAAAATCTATTTTCAGTTTTAGCATTTGATTATAACGTACGGATTTACCAAAACGGATTCATCAAACCGGTTTTTTTTTTTTTTTTTTTTTTTTTTTTTTGCATGGTGTTTTACGCCATTTATCAACAGATCAATGGTTATGTATGGCGGCCAGTTTAATTGGTGGAGGAAGACCTTAGCTATTTGAGACGAACTGCGATACAAAATTCCCCGCCATTCTGTCAAAGCTACGCAATTTCATCTTATGGGATTCAATTTCGGTACATACTGGCGGCGTTCTGTTCTGTCACACATGTATTCATAAAACATCAAAGACCACATATATTTACGATTACATTGTTCAGAATTCAAAGAGGCGATGTGTACCAGTAGGGTACCAGATGAAATGGAGAAGGAATTACAAAGGATAGTTATAACCATTAGTGACCAAAATTATTAAATATTATATGAATATTATAAAGGCCATGTCACAACATATATGTATAGTTCTTAAACATATAAATCTAAGAAAGATGGAAGATATGCGTTTGATGGTGTTGCAAGAGAAATAAATTATAAAAATTAACTGGTTACAAATCTCAATAAACTATCCTAGGAGAGAGATCAATACGGCGTATGAATATATTGTTGGACATTTTCAATCTCTACCCAGAGTTGTCGTTCCTTGCATGTACATACAATGCCTCTGGGAGAGATTGGGACATTTTATGCAAGATCACGTGATGATCACGTGATGATGATGATTGATCTATCTATAGACCGCACAGCAAAACGATGGAACAATAGATGAAATAGCTACATAAACGATATATAACTTAAACAATTTATCGAAGAAATTATTTGAAATTTCTAAATGACATTACCATATTTGTATCCGCACTAGAAAAGAAGAAACACCTGTTAAAATATGGGTCTTCTTTTTTAGGCAATGCGTCGATTCATCAGTGAGGCTGTAGTTAGGATTCGTGAAAAACACGGTAACTATAGCTTGGTGAACAAGTTCACCATGCTAAAAACCAGTTGACGGATTTTTTTAATATCCCTTATTATCTCAGTTGATAATTAGATCAACAATCATCAATAATTATCGTTAACAATGAAAGTTTGCAAAAAAAATAATATTCTTTTTATTGGTTACTTGAATGTCTGTAACTGTTATTGTTTTTATGGACTTTGCAACATTTTTTACAGACCCTTATTGTGTTCGCGATATTTTTTAAAAATCTAATCTTGTTTGGAATTTAATGTTTCTGGTACCAAATTAACCAGGTAGGGTAGACCTTGGTTACTAAAAAAATATAATTAAATTCTGTCCACTAGTTTTAGATTTATATGACTTATATACCCTGGTCCAAAACTTTTTTTACCGAGTATAGACGGTTGTAGTGTCAAGAATCTTAAATTTTGACTTGAGTAATATATGGTTCCACTGAATACGAGCTGAGGTAAAGTGTGAATCGAGTAGATATCATATTGTTCCACTGAATACGAGCTGAGGTAAAGTGTGAATCGAGTAGATATCATATTGTTCCACTGAATATGAGCTGAGGTAAAGTGTGAATCGAGTAGATATCATATTGTTCCACTGAATACGAGCTCAGGTAAAGTGTGAATCGAGTAGATATCATATTGTTCCACTGCATACGAGCTCAGGTAAAGTGTGAATCGAGTAGATATCATATTGTTCCACTGAATACGAGCTCAGGTAAAGTGTGAATCGAGTAGATATCAACACGCTAGTTTGTAAACGGGTTTAATTGTATCACGGGATTGAACTGGCATTGAAAATGTTAACATATGCAGTATTTCTACATAGTTCATTTGTTTCAAAAGTTGTTACATTTTCTTCACTGTTTTCAACTCTGACAACTATGACGACAAATTGATACATGATTTATATATTATTCCATTCATGGCGAACACATACGGTATAGGATATTATTACATTTCTTTTAAATATCGTCTAAATGCTGTTTCATACTGGTATTGAGAAATGTTATACTGTAGTACTATGCACCGTAATAGTTATTTATATTTGCCTTAAATGCTCATTTTACTGAAATCTAGACATGTTTGTAGATGTATGTGCGCTGGTTTGTTGAAGTTACGCGCTAATTTGACGAAGGTATGTTTTCTATAGGCGCTTGTTTTTCGATGGTGTTTGGGAATTTTTTAAATTTCAAACTGTAAATTTTCTTTTTTTCCCCTCGTAGTTTATTCATTATTTAGACCAAACGTAATAGCCATGCAATATTTTACTACATTTTGGGTGTGTGAATCTTTCCACTTGTCTTATTGTTTTCACCAGGACTATGTCAAACTTTCGATGTTATTACTACACAGAAGAAACAGAAACATTTGACAGTATCGTACACCACAGCGCCGTACATCATGGAAATCAAAATTTGACTTCAAAAGTAGTCTCTAACACCAACTAAAGTCAAAACTTTTAATTTGGTTCCTGATACAATCGCGAGAGATGGAAGGTCAGTTGCTCCACTATCTATCGCATACTGAATTCATAAAGTTAATAGATTTTGAACAGGACATATGATAACTCGAGGAGAATACAGTCCCTACCCAGTCGAAAAGAAACTTTGCAGTTCCTAGTAAAATCATTTTGGATGAAAATAGCGAATTAAGGCAAAGTTGTTTAAGTCCAGGGATTAGTACCCCTCTTCTCAAAAAGTTTCAACAACTGTGAAGGATTCAACATCATACAAATGTTGTGTTGACTTTAAAAATGAAGAAGTTGCGGACAATTTGGTGATGTTAACAGTTTAGGTTTTGAAAAAACAACAACAACATTGTGTTATCAGAAAAGACAATATATATTTGACGATGAAATTGCTACCGTGCGAAAAATAGAAATTGAAGTAGATCAGGTCAAAACGAATGCTAATAATTCCAACAAATCTATACCGAATTTTATTTCATCAACCAATTTTGTAACAAATATATAATCCGTTAAATATTGCTGAATTTTTATAAAATTATTTTATTATAAATATATTATTGAAGTCATGTACTTATTTAAATGTGCCTCTGAAATAAACATTGATGTATACACGGATAACAATGAGCTCTGAATTTTACTGTTGTAATTCATACTTTGCAAAACATACACTATTTGAAAAGTTAAGGCCCTATTTCCAGCCGATTGTATATGAGGGAAGAAAAATGTGTATAGGTAACTGTAAATCACTGTTAGACATACAATTGTATGAGGCCTTTCTAATACAGCTTTTGTATGAAGCCAACATATTTAATCATAAAACATGTGTTTCATTAGTTGTGTTTTGGTGTGTTTTTATTTTTAAAAAAATGAATTATCAACGAAGTATTGTATTTAGTACAGCTTACTTGTTAATTAGCTTTGTTTTCTTCTTCATAAAGTAAAGACTGAAGTTATACCCTAGATACTGTTCAATATACAGTATGCTTATCATAGCGAAAACTTAAGTATATACCTGAGCTAATCTGTTATGTACATGTTAGCAGTAAATAAGAAGCTTTCCATGCCTTATCAATAATGATCATTTAGCGTTGGGAAATAGGTCCTTAATTAATATAAAGATGACAGTTAATTGTGTAAGTTTATTTATCACATAACATGTGGTGTGGGAGTGTAATAACACCATTCAATATTTTCGATATTCCACTAGTGGTATAACATAACGTTAATGACGTCATGGACGTCACGTTCATGTACGTTTACTGACGTAATGTGACGTTATATGTTACGTGATAAATAGAATCTAACATTCGTTCTCATTCATTATTGAATTTATTAAACTCGTTAGCAAAAATGATATAATGCTCGGCAAGAGCCTCGCATTATATAATGCTCGGCAAGAGCCTCGCATTATATCATTTCGCCAACTCGTTTAATAAATTCAATAATGAATGAGCACTCATGTAAGATCTTCTATATATTTCCCTGAAATATGAAGTATGTAGGACAAATGGATGAACTTAACAAAAAACTGCAAGTATGGATAATGCAGCAGTGTAATTTACATAGAAAGATATTTTTTTCACTTGAAAAATCACTTGAAAATATGGGGTCACGACACATGTAAACAAGTTCTTGTTTGTTTACTAAACAGTTCAATGCTACGGCTGCTTTTATTGATAGTTTCTCACAAAGTGAATGCATAGATTCGAAATTTGGAGAATGTTCATCAATGATCCAGTAAAACCTATCAAAACGCTTCTTATACATACAACAACAAAATCGATTATACATGGGCTATTTGCCCCCATTTATAATGCCCAATTAAACCAAAAAAAGGAGGAATTACTTGTTATTATAGGAACTACATTCGACTACACCTCGGAGATTTTTATGCAATTGGTGGTGGTTAAACTTTATAATTTCACGAGAAAATACCCCACCCATTGTGTAAACATTACAAAAAACAAACAACATATTTTATACCTACGGACTTTTTTTTGCTTCGTCCGTTATATGAGGGAGATGGAATAAAGCATGAAGTTTCCCGTTATACATGCCTCAAATAGGGAGCGAACCTATACTGGCTGTATACCAGATATCGTCATTTTTATGTTGATTTTTTAATATATCTAAATCAAAATTAGTCATCACATAAATAGTTTTGCCGGTAGAGAAGCTTAGCCCTTTGCCGTAGATATTCTGTGCTTACATTGTTCCTATTCTCAGTAACAAGTGTCACGTGACCGTTACTAAATATAGACTGAATTGGGCCGGTCGTTTGAGCTGAATGTAGTAGTTATCGTCATGTTCAGTTTAATACCGAATAATCCATGTTAGGGGTGATGAAAACGTGTGTAGTTATTAATTGAAACATAAATATACCATTGCATATGAATACACAAAAAAAATATCTAGAAAATATATCTACAACTTTAAAATGTTTTTTTAACTGTAGGTATCGTATGTAATTTACTTGACTTCGACGTTAATAATTTAAAGGGAAATAACTGTCCGCAAATTTAAATTGATTGACGTGAACTAGTTGTTTTCGTTTGCCACATACTTTTAGTTTTTTGTGCATGTCAAATTGATTCAATGGTTCGACGTAAAAGGCCATCTATTTTAAAAGGAAATTTTCCTGCGCATGCGCACTAGCGCGTGATTCCCCCGATTGTGTTTTGTTTATAACAGTATAGGTAAACGAGTTGGTTTGTTAACATTTCTAAACTATTTTTTCCTCTCCAATCGTCTGATGATAGTGTGTAGTGATTTGTAAAGTGGGGTCGAAAAATAAGCACAACATCGAGCGTTTTATTGATAATGACGAAATCTGGTGAATGACGATAACTGGTACACAACCAGTATGGCCAGGGGTTTACTTAGAAAAAAAGGAATACTTCCCGTATGAGTTTAGAATTATGCGTTCTTTGATTTTCACGAAATTGTATCGTTACACAGGTTTATCGCAATCCTATAGTTATTAATCAAAGTACTGAAAGCACTAAATGACTGAAACACTGGAGAGAAATGAATGGGTTCAAATGTTTTGCACATGAAATATTTGTTGAAAATAAAGTGTTGCATAAAAATCATGAGCAGTCAGGGGCGTAGCTTCTTATAGGCCGTGTAGGCCGCGGCTTTTTCTGAGAAATCGAAAAAATAAAAATGCCAAAAATACAATAAAAATTCGAGGCCTAGGAGGGTAATGGGGACAGCTTCTTTTTAGTTATAAGATATATAATGTACGGTAAAAAGTAAGGATATTGATGCTCTTATAGACATATTCATCGGTACGAAATATACGCCAAAACGCACCTCCGAGAGTCTAGCTGAAAAAAAAAAAATACGGGGGAGCATGCCCCCGGACCCCACTAGTACTCGGCCTACACATCATATTCAGCCAAGCTATGCCCCTGGCTGAAGGTATGGTGGTGAAAAGTACTGTGTGGAAAGATCGTCCAATAATATTGTTATTGCAATCGGGTTTTTTTGCACGTCAGCGGGAGGTAATTTATATTCATTATTTTGAACCAGAATGTCACCAGATGGTTCTGCAAGGACTGAATTACAGTAGGACTTCGAAACAATTATCGCATTTAAAACTGCATCAATATAATGGCTCGTGAGATGGCATTTTCGTTTAGAATTAGACCCACTGCTGAATCTGCATTCCAATTGATATTGTAGCCCTGAGACTCCCGGGAGATCCGATTACCAGTGCTTTAAAGGTTCCGCTAGTCTTGGCACAACATTGTTTAATATACTTCATGCCAATCATGGCCATGCAAGTGGCTCACAACTTAACACGATGCTGGCTATTCTGGACCATTTGCATACATTCATTCCATGATGGTCTTCGAGGATTGAGTAACCAAGAGGTCTTCCCCAGTATATCAACATTCATCGTCTCATCTATTAGTTAGAACGAAGACAAATACCAAGGCTGGCTTGCATTTGCTCCTAGGCATGAAGTACGCAATTTGTATTTTCTCAATAGCAGGTACTTCGCTCACTGTGAGACTTACTCTATGGACTTTTTTGCATTTAACATTGCCAGGTGTAACAATACAGTTGCAATTATTCCTATCCGTTGAAAGGCTTCCAGGCCATCTAAAATGCGAATATAATAGTCCACATTATTTGCTGCAAACTGAAGACAGTCTCGTTTCGTATTCCTTCCATATCAACACCTTGGTGAACCGCCGTATCTGTATTTCGGAGTACGAACAAAAACACCCAAGGTTAAAGAGAGAATCAAAAAGAAATGTGGATCCAAGATTCCTATCAGTTTAAACTTGAATTACAACTTGAAAAGGTGCAGTAATCGAACTTGACATTGCATGACTATCCTGGACAATCGATGCACTTTTCTCATCAACGTCTTTGCCCGTAAATAAAGTTTTCGAAAAGAGTTTAAGTGTTGGAACAACATATTGCGAATTGGCATGTTTTGACGATATTTCCTCAAAATCTAGGTGGATTGTGAAAGTATCTTCCGAACTTTTAACATTTTAATATATTTGCCGCGGTGTCAATAAGCCATAGCTTTTTAAACTTTGAATCGGCCTTTTTTGGCTCGCTGTAGAAATTATACAGAAGCGAAGAATCAGTATTTGTAAAAGTAACGACTTTATTTCTATTATAATTATTCTATCTTATAAGTGACCTTAAAGGCATGTCTTTATGTTTTTGAATCTATACCCGCATATCCTAGATTTTTTTTCCATTTTACGTATTAAATCATTGACACGTAATATATTTGGTCCTCGTCGTTTTCTTTGAGGAACATGACAGAACAAAGAAAAGCGTTATCCGAGACTGTGGAAGATGGGCTGCCATGTTTAACTACTCCGGTTCCAGATCTGATGGTTAAATATTGTTTGGCCTCATTTCAGTATATCTTAGGCTGTATATGACGGTCGATTTGTTCGAGGTGGAGGCAGATCACCCACTTTTTCCTGGGTATAGCCAGTTCAGTATACCTCCCGCCATCCGTAATAATCGACACTTTCTCACCTACAAGTCGAGCTCCCGGTGGGATTCGAACCCGCAGCAGTGAAAGGCGAGAATGTTTCAAACTCTGCGTCTTTTCCATCCTGTCCACGGAGACGCTGCAGGAACCAGAAGCTACTTCGACAAAACGGTCGAGGGTTTCCTTTGCCTGTACGTTACATACAATAGTTGCGTACATGCGAGGCATACACGTATTGTGTACATTTATTTAATGCGTCATATGTTGCGTTCTTGTGTTGCTGTCGTGTTTATCGATCATTGGATCGTGTACGCATGTACATGATTGCGAACATACGATGCATGGAACATTTATTGCGAACAGGCCTTATGCAACGCATACTTACATGTCTACGCTTGTTCGCAACGTTTGTGTGTAACGTAACATACGTGTCGATTAAAAAGTCATGTGTGCTTCTTATAGCCGGACAAATGGGTAAGTGGGTGCCTATAATTAATGGTGGGCAGACGCCCAAGTTATATGTACCTGTACGTGATGCATTTTCGTCACACTTGACGATTATAATGCAGGTTTGTGTTTAAGTTCGATATTCGCCATTTTGGCGATTCACATTCATGAAAACTCGGCCAATCCTGTCATTCTTCGGGATCTTGTTTCAAAGAAGTCATCGAGAACTTGCAAATGCTTCGAATCGTTGATTCATTGCTACTTAGTGTTGTTTAGTCAACAGTTGTTTAGCGAACACGATGGGGCTTTCTTTTTCTAGATCATGTTCTTCCTTCAACAAGACGGGTTCTGGATATAACGTAATTAGTCGTACGTGACGGCGCATCACGGACCGCGTCAGATTTCATCCCAAAACGAATATATGTAGTCGTTTAAAATTATTTACAAGTGGATAAGTGGGTGCCCACAAATTAATGGTGGGCAGACGCCCAAGTTATCTGTATCTGCCCGTAACGCATTTCCGTCACACTTGACGATTATAATGCGGGTTTGGTTGCGTATTTGACAGCTACCAGTGTCGATGCCGATTGGTTGGTAGTTGATTCCAGTACCGTATTTTCAGAAGATGTGTGTTTGTTTGTATGGGGACGTAAACCGGGCGGTCCCGTGTATCGGTCTATCATCCGAGCACGTTAAAGGATCATAGGAATCTATTCGATAATAAGAGTAGGGCAGGTTCCCGGATCTTATGTATCCTTCCCCTCTCTCTGGGGCGGCTCTAAATAACCTATACTGTGTTGATGGGCCGTTAAACAACATTCAATTCAATTCAATTGTTTGTATGGCGTTATCCGTCATTTATACCACATGTAAGGTTATATATGACGGTCGTATTTTCTTTGGTGGAGGCAGACCACCCACTTTTCAATTGTAGAACCAGTACTGTACACCCCGCCATTCGTAGGAATCGACACTTCTTCACTTACCAGTCGAGTTTCAGTGGGATTCGAACCGGCATCGGTGAAAGCGAGGTTTACAACGCAACGTCGTTAAACCCTCGGCGACGGAGACGCTGTATTGTCCGAGGAAATAAGGAATGTCTGTAAGTTGCACTCTCTGTTCTCTCCTTGAATGGGCGTTGGTTCCAACGAGAGCTGCTGTCGGACTGCTGTATGTACATGATTACTCACTATGGCTGATGTCAACTAGGTCGTGTTAAATTAGCATCGTGAGCCTATGGTTGCGCTGTCGATCTTCTAGACTTTCCCAATGCAGTTGGTTAGCCATATTGGTCACGCATCCTGTGGTGAAATATAAGTGTACACAGCGTGCTACTTTCCATAGTACTTGTTCAAGTGCTTTGCTGTCTTGCTGGAGACGGGCGGACCATGGTGGTGTATGCTGCGGCCGTGGCATTGGAGAAACAGTCATTGAAATGTCTGCCTAGCAATTCAAGTGTCCGATTACTCTTTTCACACTACATTCTCTTCTTTGTTTTGTGACAGAACGACTATACATTTAGATAATAAACACATGCTTGCGTTAGTATCTATTGGTTGTTGACCTACACAAAGTGCGGATGGTGTTGCAGGTGTTGACGTGTAGAAAGTCTGAGGCGCTGTTGTGTAATCTATTTTGTTCTCTCTTGTTTTTCCAAAACAATTACTGGAACCATCCTGAATACAGTTTCGTATTCGCGCCATCATTGCATAGATTCAAATCACCTCGTAAAGTGATACTTTTAGCAACAGACTCTGTCACGACGTTTGTATGTCGTTAGGCGCGTAGCGTGCCATACTCATTTACTCACGTGAATAGCTAATCAGGTTTACCACCACCAGTTGCATATAAACATCTGAGGAGTAGTCTAATGAAGCTCTGTCGGACCGTATTTGGTACAAAAACGAATATGTACAAATTTGTACCATATTCGGCCGAATATGGTACAACTGTCTAATTGTACCATATACGTATCTGCAGTTTTGGGGTAAAATGCCTGACCAAATATGGTACAAACTTGTACCATATTCGGATGAAAAATGTACCACATTCGTTCCGAATATGGTACACACTCATCATCGTCATCGTCATCATCATCATCGTCATCATCATCATCATCATCATCATCATCATAACTACAATTTGCATCAACGTCATCAATACCATCATGAAAATAATCATCATCGTCATCATCATCATCATCATCATCATCATCATAACTACAATTTGCATCAACGTCATCAATACCATCATGAAAATAATCATCATCGTCATCATCATCATCATCATCATCATCATCATCATCATAATCATCATCAGCATCATCATCATCATCATCATAATCATCATCATCGGCGGCCGGTAATCATTGGCGTCAACATAATAAAAAACTTTTTTCATCATCATCATTATAATCATTATCATCGGCCGATAAACATCGCAGTTATCATCATCACAATCATCAAACCCCAATCATCATCACCATTGTCATCATCATCAATTACATCATCATCGTCACCATTAACACCATCATCATCATCGTCACCATTAACGCCATTATCATCATCATCGTCATGATGATGACAAAAGTTTTGATGATGATGACGACGATCAAAATTACCGTCATCATCATCATCACAAACTTTTATCATCATTGTCATCATCATCACCATCATTATCACCACAATCATCAAGGTCATCATCATCATCATCAACACCATCATCATCATCACCATTATCATCATCGTAATGAAGATCACAAAAATGTGATGATGATAACTGCGATGTTTTTCGGTCGATGGTGATGATGATGACAAAAGTTTTGTAATGATGATAAGATCAAATTTTCCAAGAAGCGCTGGCGCGCTTCATGGATTTGCTCGCCTACCTTTACCCTTACAAGTTCACACTCTATGAACACAACCAAAATGCGATAATCCTCAAACTTTTACAGAGTTACCTGGAGCAAGCACGTCTCTAGTCTTAGAGTACTAGTACTTAGTAACCAGTACTAAGCAGATACATTCGCCAGTAATTGACAACTGCCCTACTTGAAACAGCGGTAGGGGAAGAATGGCCGTAGAAATCATTTCGTGACCAATCTCCACGAAAGTATCTGGCCCGCCCGGGAATCGAACCCAGGCCGCCTGCGTGCCAATCTGACGCGCAACCGACTGAGCTAGCCGGCGAAACAGTTACACAACCAGCAAAATCCATGTAAAGTGTGGTTAGGTTAGCTGTTTCTGTTACTGCTAGTTACGACGACGACGACGACGACGACGACGACGACGACGACGATGATGATGATGATGATGATGATGATGATGATACTTTTGTCACTTCCAATATTAGGTTAATACAATGTATTTGAGTTTGAAAAAAAGTTTACACATTGGCAGACTATTTCATTTATTAAGAAATACATAATTTATGTACCATATACGTAGGCCATTTTCATTTTATGAGTTTTTTTGGTATGTACCAAATACGTTTTGGCGAGCATAGACAAACTTATTCCAACCGAATATGGTACAATGTTTGTACCATATTCGGTCGAAAATTGTACCATATTCGGTCCGAATATGGTACATTTGTACCATATTCGGCCGAATATGGTACATTTGTACCATATTCGTTTTTGTACCAAATACGGTCCGACAAAGCTCCTATAATAAAAGTAAGCCCTCCTTTTTTGTTGGAAATGGACATTATAAATACGGGGAAATAGCTCATTTATATTGGATTTTGTTGTTGTATGTATAAGAAAAAGTAGTGATAGGTTTTACTTGATTATAGATGAACATTTTCCAAATTTAGAATCTATGCCTACACTTTGTTAGTAGCTATCAATGCAAATAGCTGTACCTTAGACCTGTTAAGTAAACAAACAAGAACTTTCTTACATGTCTTATGATCCCACCTTGTCTGGTGAGTTGTCAAGTGGAAAACTTTCTTATATACGAAAATGACACTGCTTCATTATCTATACTTGAGTTGAAGCTGCAACAAATCATTAATATGTGACAATTTTTAACATTGGTGTCAATGGGGGAAATAATTGGTGGTTTAATATATTGAAAGGCATTACGTGTAGACAGTGCGGGACGCTCTTCTATGTGCTGACCTGGTAAAAGCGCAGGACGCTGTTGTAGGTATTGACATGTAGAAAGTGGAGTACGAGGTTGTATGTGTTGACCAGATTCAAGATGCGAGATAAAAAATTATACTTATAGTCGGTATGGCATATCAAATAAAAGCATTGCCTATGAATAGCTATTGACAGACATGCTGTGTAGAAAGTGCGGTACGTTTAGACAATCATTATGTTAAGTGTCGTTACTAATATCGAGGCATGTGATCAAAACCTGTTGCTATGATTCTACCTGCAAATAAAAATGTTTAATCTATAACCTCATATACAAACATGAGGAAAATCAGGAACATATCGTCAGAAAAAATGCTTACTTGATATTCATTCATCCATGACATACTCCGTACCTGGTCTGTCGAATCATTCACACAGCTATGTTGCTCTCATCAGTCCGGTTGTGTTCATTTACACTAAATGCATAAACACACCTGTTTGATTGGAAATGAAAACATATGTTTATAATGAACACATATAGGAAGGTGAAAATATTTAACTGAATTGCTGTTTAACAGATCACCAACACATTATGTAGTTGTTTATCGTTAATATATTTCCATAGATATTCCTAGTCTGTCATTTGCGTGGTTTCTACTATTCAACACGATGACACGTGCAATCGAAATCAGTGATGGTCGAGCATTAATTATTTGAAAATTCGAGTTGAACATGAGTGGTAGAAATTAACAAGTAGATACATGGACCTATTATGAATGAATTGAAGCGACACATGTTTTCACAGTGTAGAAACGAACTGTATCACCTCCCGGATGTTGCGATGTGATTTTTATATGGCGACCTAGAGCAAGTTAACATCCGTAATGAAAAGGTAAATTTTAAACAGTTTTTATCGATAAACAGTAATCAAATGATAATTGATAGCTAGCAGAGACATTCATTGTTTCATACTTCTAGAATATATCATGTGACAGGATAACATTTTAGTAAAAAAGCATTATAATCACTTACAACTTCGGGAATTGACACGGCCTCGTGCAGAAGAACTAGGCTATTCTCGAAAGAAATCTATTATTTAGAATTATTCATACACGGGATTTGTGCTTCAGGGTATAAATCATGCATACGCTATACACAGCATTGCCTATGTTTTGTCCTTTTCTCAGACATAAAGCAAAACTTCGTTCATGTGTATTGTTCGTACTGTATGACTTCTTGCCAGATATTAATAATCATTTGTATGACTTCTTGCGATGGTAATGTATGCCTTCTTGCGATTTAATGTAATGGACTTCTGCTGTTAATTTGGTTAAAATGTAATGTTCAGATATACTATAATACTTAAAAGTAGACATTCGGTCTCTTAAAGACGATTTCTGTAGTTTCCATTGCGTGTCTTTTGGTTAAAAACTTTTTTTGGAAATTCACATTTTTTTGGTATAAAATGTTAAAGGATAGACTGAACCATATGATTGGAATGTTGAAAACAAATAACAGGAGGTTTTAGTTATTTTGTTGGGGTTGTAACACCCTTTCTTTGGTGATTTCGACATTTTTGCCTAAAAGTGTCATCAAAAGCCGTGTTTTCATTCCTTGAAGATGAATTGTGATCTCTTTTTTATTTTTAAAAACCTTTAGCAATGCAATATTTCCTAGTTTTTATTCCATAACTTGGTTTCTTAGATCGAAGTCTTACAAAAATAAATACTATAATATCAGATATTTCAATGATAGGACACAAACTATAGAAATCTTCTTTAACCGGGTGTAAGTCAATACAATTAATGCAGTATTTTCCGAATTCCTGAATGGCTGACTCATCTGCGATGGTGTTCTAAAAATATCACCGATTGCTGTGTTGACTATACATGTAGTTACTTATACACAACGTGCTGTTAGTTTGTACATCAGAATTTCATTTGAACTTTTTCAATTAGTGCCTAGGTTATTATTATAAAGCCCGTATTCAGGCTTCGAACCCCCCCCCCCCCCCCCCCCCCCAAACAACGGTGTTGTAAGTGGGGTATACTGGAATCGACTTGTCCGTCTGTCTGTCTGTCCTTGACACATTCTTGTTCGCGCTATTTCTCAGCAACCACTGGCTGGAATTCAATGAAACTTCATGGGAAGCTTTGCTACCAAGAGGAGATGCGTATATTATCAGCATGTTCCGGCTAGATGATTTTTCACAGAGTTATGGCCCTTAAATTTGATTTTCTTATATATAGTATACTATGGAACAGTTATTGTCCGGGCTATTTCTCAGCAACCACTGGATGGAATTCAATGAAACATCATGGGAAGCTTCACTACCAAGAGGAGCTGCGCATGTTGTCAGCATGTTCCCGTTCGATTTTTTTCACAGAGTTATGGCCCTATGATTTGGCTATATAGTATACTATAACACGATTTGTATTCCTTCGGCACAATTTTGAAATCTTTCGAGTATGATACTTTTTGTTTTGTATTTAAATCATATTTTAAAATTTTAACTTTTACATTGCAGTCCTCGTGGTCAATGGTTAATAGATTCACTAAAGTCTTTCGTCGAATGGTCACAGTAAATACATCTATATTCTTCCATTTTACCTTAAAAAGACGAAAACATCGACTAAATAAGTCATACACTTTTCTCAAAATCACAATAAAAAATTCGCAATAAGTCATACAAATTGAATATCGGTAATCGCAATTGACATACACAATCAATGCAATAAGTCATACAGTCATTACACAAGACATCCCTCAGATTTTGGAACCGTCACACGGTAAAATAACAATATGAAAGCATTTCATACATCCGAAGTTTACCTCAATATGCTAGCTAACACGTTCTATATTATCAATGGTCTTGATGAAAATGGCTTTACACATGTCGGGGTGCCGATTTCATCAGAAAAGTCGGACGATGTTCAGTGATTTAACGTCACATGTGCCGATTTGACATTAATAAGCAGATGAGAACGTTAACGAAATCCATTAGGATAATAGCTAAAACAATTTTACTTACTGTCTTCAAGATATAATCCAAGTAACAAATACTTTTTAACCACGTGTATTCGCTTTACTGAGCTCGCCATTGAAATCACATCGCAACATCCGGGGAGGTGATACAACAATACAAATGCAATACATAAATACATATTCACGAATACTTAGCTCTAAATAATAAATCATTGCATACAATCATTAGATTTGGAATGAGTGGAATACAGAACAACTGAAAAACGATTAGATCAGATATTAGAATAAAATAAAAACAAAGACATCACATCCATCGTTAAATCCGTCCATTTTTTAATCAATCATCAAACTGAGTTGTTGTGATTTTTCACCGAGTTACCTCGGCGGATAGGTAAAACCAAACAAAAGAGAGACGAAGATGGCTTGAGTAAACGCGTTCACGCTGATGAGTGAGATGTTCACTACAAAGACCCAACCAGTCATGTTGTTTCATATTGTTACATATAAATGATATGCCGAGGGGCATTTAGAACTCGTGTCAAGTACATACGACCGACCTCGTTTACATAAAATAACAATAATAATAATTATTTAAAAAAAAATGAAGACCTCTGAGATTAGAAAAACATTAGACTGACACACACATCACCTCACACACCACCACAACCACCTATCCCCCACCAACCCCATATCACAATATAAATGTACCGACAGTGTGTTTTGTTTGGTTCTCAAGCAATTTGTATACCGTTACCGCTCCTTAATCCTGGATACGCGCATGCAGTTGCACGTTTATGATAGTGGTGGGGTTGGGGTTGGAGATTGGCGTCGTTTGTACTTGGCCTTAAAGCAGCTCATGTTCTCCGAGGTACTATTTGTACATTTATACAAAGGGGATACAATATCCGCGTTCATTTCTGTTCCAAAATGGAAAATGATGTATTACGTTGTTAAATATTCTAATCAAAGTACTGAAAGTACTGAGAATGCAATGTTAGATAGGAGAGACTGTATGGATATTTGCACGATTGCTAGACATTCAAAATTTCCATACATTTGACATAGGTTTAGCCAACTTGGCGATCTTGGGCGACCTACACAAATCTTAGAGGGTCGATCCACTCCAAATATATTGTGATCAGTTGTCATTAAACTGTTTTAAATCTAGATGTGAATATTATTTTATGAATTGCTGATGGATAGACAGATTTGTGTTTTATGGCCAAATTATGTCATTTACAGAGTGGTGTATGTTAAGTAGTCTTCCAGGAACAAGAAGGACAAGAGGGCTTGTATCAATCTACTTGCTTGAATAGTCTAACTACTGGGAAACATTATTAAAAAAAATCAAAGGCTATAACTCTGATTGTCTAGTCTGATGCAACTGCTTTTGAACTTGTCCAAGCTTTTATTAATATAAATACATGGACTAAAGTTAGTAAAGATCGAATGAAAGATATGTTCACGAGGCAAATATAGGTCATTGTCATTAAATCAAGGGCAATAACTATCGTGTTTATTATACGATATAGGTTTTATAGTTTATTAAAGTCTCGTCATAGTACAATATTATATACAATAAACCATTACATATGATTTTAACTATGCCATTTTAAAAGAATTATAAGAAACTATATGAAAATAAATTTCATTAACAACAATAACATAATATGACAAATGATAAATATCACTTCAGCGATATGTGTAGTTTTCAGTATGGTACATGCTTTCGTAAATATAAAGTGTGACCAAGTTTGATAAAGACCGGATGCACAATGAGGGGGCTACATTAAGAGTTCACAGGGCAAAACATAGGATTTTCCATTAAATCAAGGGCAATAACTCTGAATTTTATTAACTGATACGGGTTGTTTTCAAACTTTTGTGAGTCTTCATTAATATAAAGACTCTGGCCAAGTTCGGTAAGGATCGGATGCAAAATGAAGGGGCTCGTGTTCACAATGCAAAATATAGGATTTTCATTCAATCAAGGGCAATAACTTTTGCGTTTATTATCCGATATGGATGGTTTTCAAACGTGTTCAAGCTTCCATTAATAGAATTTTCCATTAAATCAAGGGCTGTAACTCTGGCGTTCATTATCCAGTATAGATGGTTTTCGAATTTGTCTGACCGTTCACTAATATAAAGACCCTGACCGAGTTTGGTAAATATCGGATGCACAATGAAGGTGCTAGTGTGTTCACAAGGCAAACTATTGGATTTTTTATTAAATCAAGGACAATAACTGGTGTACCGAACACCCATGGATATGAAGACACTGACCAAGTTTGGTAAAAACCGGATATATAACGATGGTGCTAGAGTGTTAAAACAAAAAGTAAAAGGTCAAATGACGGACAATGTGTTACAACGGCTTTAAATCTGTTACAATGGTAGGTATTCACAAGTGTTATGGGAACCAACTATGCATATTAAATTAGAAGCCAGTTACTTGTGGGCAAGTTTTTTCCCAAAATATTGCCCTAATAGTCAAGGAAGGAGAAAATAAGGGAAATAATAAACATATTAAATGCTTTGATGAAATTGTGAACAGACATATATATAAGACCGGTGAGAATGGTAGAGCAACTATTAAGTAACAAAGCAATTTATATTTACATTTTGTAGACAGACATTTTATAATCAGGGGTCAGTGGCGTAACCTAGAAAACGCCTTCTGCTGCAGGGACAAATAACTTAACAAGTGCATCCGTTGGTTCAACTTCCTTATGTCTGTCCCACACATTGAAAATAAACTTTACTGTAGTAATTACTAAAAATTAAAATACAAAGTTATAGGTGGAAAAAAGAACTGAAATTGACTATAAGTAAATACACGGGTAAAAGTAGCCATAATTTTGATAAAAACACAACAACCACAAGAGACACGTGTTAACGTTCTTGCACCACTAGACCCTGAACTCTACAATCTACGAAAGTTTGATCAAATCCAATCTTTTGATCCAACCTTAAATACAGATTATATAACAATATTTCTATAAATACTATATTCCAACAGAATAACAATACAGTGGTGTCTAATGTCTAAACATGTTTCTTTATTTCATTTTATCATTAATAATAATTCACTGACATCGTGAATCACTAAAATCCTTTTGAAATAGTTGTTGCTATATACAATTATACAATGACATAATAAATATATTGAAACAACTCTAAATATATTGAAACAACTCTTCCACCGGAAATCTCGTTTATTTTGGGCTTTTTGCGCGAATATAACACTGTCAAGCGAAGGTGCGTGTGACGTCACATCGTGTTTACCCTTGATAAGAAAACACCTTGCAAAAACTCGCTTGAAAAAAACATCGCCCACAACTCATACATAATGAGATTTTCGTAAAGTTTCTCGACCTGTTTATTTGCATTATAGTTGTTTTCAGCATCCAATACGTTCGTCTAGCATAGATCAGCATACATGTACGACTTGAAGCCTCGATTCAAGTTATGAGAACAAATGTTGGTTATCCACCAGATGGCGATGAGGATGTGCCAAAAGCAAAGACTATAAATGCAAGTTGATAAATCAACCTTGCACTCAAAAACAAGAAAAAATAATAAAACCAAAGTCAAATCCATAGCTGTTGTTTAAACATGTGACATAATAAGACAAAAAAAAATGAAAAACTTAAATTTTTATTTAATTAAGGTTTAAAGTCAAAATGATTACTAATTACTTAAATAGTTTATTAGAGATGTATTGTTCACATGAAAGAAAAACGTTCAACTCTGAAGTATCATAAAATATTTTAAGCAAATCATATGGCTTACCTAAATATTTGACACTTTTGCTGTATAATTCGGTAATAATTTGCATAGTTATACGGTTATACCATAAGTGCCCAGTGGATTTCAAAAAATATAGAATGGTGTTATGTTTAATTTCCATGACGTAAGCTGTGTAGGACCATATTTTTCCCAGATCACATTTTTCACACACTTGTGAAGAATAAGATCCTATATTCTTCACATTTTCAAATTCTTCACATTTTCAAATGTGACATATGTGTTTGTCCAAAAAGGGGGTTAACAAGAAAATCACAATTTTTACAGATTCTGTCCGTGCCTTTTAGTGTTGCAACGTATTTATGGCATCATCATCATCATCATCATCATCATCATCTTGAGGGGCAGATATATAATTATTATTGTTTTGCCTTCGACGTTTGTCCGTCCGTCCGTCTGTCTGTCTTCATAACCCCTGGCCAGAATTCACACGAGTGATTGGTACCAAACCTAGTTGTGCATATCGCCTTTGCGTTCTGAAATACTGTTGAAAACGGGCGTTAAACTTGGAAAACAAACAAAACAAACAATGTCGTATGTTGACAAGTTACATGGTTGTAACTACATTTGTCACCAATCATAATCATTCTTGGACTCATTGTCTATGACTGTCAAATCTTTATAAGTTCAGTTTTCAGCCAGATTGTACCACTGGGTCAAGATTTACGGGCCATTAATTTATCAAAAATTGCTGTTTTTAAGAATGTTTACAATCTAGCATGCTCATTTCTTAATCGATACTGTCCATACATGGAAATACATGTAATGTTTGTGGCATAAAGATCTCCATCATTCCCCTGCGAAATGGACCTCGGTCAACCATGCTTTAACCATGGTCAACCATTGTTAACCATGGTCTGTATACCTTGGTTTAACCATGGTTGACCATGGTTTGCCATTTTTGTTAAATGGAACTACCATGGTCAACCATGGTGTTAATGTAACCATGGTCGACCAAGGTGACAAACCATGGTCGACCAAGGCGACAAACCATGGTCAACCAATGTCAAACCATGGTCGACCAAGATCAAAGCATGGTCGAACAAGGTCAAACCATGGTCGACCAAGGTCAAACCATGGTCGACCAAGGTCAAACCATGGTTAAGAAAGGTCACCATGCTTATAAACCATGGTCGACCAGGGTTATAAACCATGTTCGACCAGGGTATAATAACTAAGCAAAGAAACAAGGTTTTCTGATCTAATACAACACATCTAATACAACACGATAACTAGCACTCATATTGCACCATCTACTTCTTGCAGTTGTAACTTTTGCACAGAAGCAATTTTAGTGGTCAATTCCGTTTTTTAAGTGAACGCCCCAGTGAACTAACAGTGAAATTTACTGAAATAAATGGGCAAATTAACAGTGAAATAACAGTGAAATCTCGGTGAAATGTCACTGGAATTTTACTGAAATTGTAGTGAAATTTCACTGAAAGAATTGGGCAAAATAAAAGTGAGTTTCAGTGAAATCTTGTTGAAATTACAGCAGTATTGGTCAATTGTAATATCAATGAAATCTCAGTGAAATTTCACCAAGAATACAACAGTTCAAGAACAGTTCACAAATATATAACATTCAGTCTACATCACTTAGAAGACCTGATCATACTTGGTGAAATGATGCATATGATACTGAAATCAAATAATATATGCAGTGCTGAACACCATTTTTCTATCAACAACAAAAAAACAAGGTCAAATCCGCGAAAACGTATGACAATAGAGGTTTGGTTTTAAAATACTGTTTCCACTGTCTACATTTAGAAATTTCCTCTTTCAAATACAACTATTACATGTATAAGATGCTTTGATACAATAAGTAATGTAAGTATAGTCACAAAACACTTACTTTTAATCATTAAATGGTGCAAGGAAAAACTGTAGTTGTTGCAATCTCCTGTCAAAATTCAAAAGGGTGCGCATTTTATTTGCACTTTTGTCAGAATCACTTTGCATTTTATTTGCACTTTTATCACAATCACACTCCTAAACCAATCAATTTATCTTCATATAAAACTTGCTACACATATCAAGGTAGCGGTCCTGTGGTGTATTTTTGATATAAAGCAACACAATTTGCCAATTATACATTCGAAAAATCTTTAAAATTGAGTTTTTTTTTCCAGGCTTTAATTATCTATATATATCATTTCCCCCGGGATCCCAGCTGCATTTTCAGTAGGGTGAGTTATATGATGTACTATGTGAGCATATATCTGTCTGTCTTCTGTCTAAATGAATAAATGTGTGTAGAGAGAGAGAGAGAGAGAGACAGAGAGAGAGAGAGAGATGCCATTGCAATTTCAGTCAATTAATTTTAGTGAAATTTCACTACTGTAAAAATTTCATTAAAATTTAATTGTAGCATTTCACTGAAGTTTCACCAAAATTTCACTGAAATTTGGTGTTTTTACTGAGATTTGTCAATATTTTCAAATTTCACCGAATTTTGCTGCCTTTTTCTCTGGGGTACATGCTGAATGACCATGGTTGACCATGGTCAACCATTGAATGACCATGGTCATCCAAGGTCCAACAATCTTTGACCATGGTCATGTCGTTAAACCATGGTTGACCATGGTCTTTTAGCATTTCAATGTTATCAAAAGCATGGTTGACCTTTGCCAACCATGGTTCAACCATGGTTGGCAGAGCTTGACCATGGTTGACCATGGTTGACCAGGGTCATGTTTCGCAGGGGTTGTTTACTGATCCGAATAATATGTGATACACTATATATTAATGACGGGAATCGGTTGGGATTTCATAATCGATAAATCGGCTAGACAAAAGCGATATATATCGATTAACAATCGGAGAAGATCGGAACATTGTGATGCTCTTGTTGTGCACCCCATTGAAGAAGCGGAGTATATGGCTTTGCACATGGCGTCGGTTCGTAGAACATGTATATTAACTTGAGGACAGTTAGGCATTTGGTATGCGCGTTGGTCACGCGTATTTATTTTGAAGTCAAAGGTCAAGGTCGCGGTGACTTTGGACAATGGAACTGCAGAGAATGGTTGGGTCTACGCTCCTCAAACTTGGTATGGAGGTAGTTGATCCTTACTGATTTTGAGGTCAGTAGGTCAAAGTTCAAGGTCGCTTCACCTGGGACAAATCAATAACTCAAGAACAGTTGCGCCTAGGATCCGTAATTTTGGTATGCAGTTTGGACATGACCAGTAGATAACCTTTTTTAATAATGAAATCATTAGGTCAATATCAAGATGACCTTGGCCAAGAATACATTTTCTATCACTTAAGAACGATTGTATACATGTTGTCCACGACCAGTAGGCTAGGAAAGTTTCATGAAAATCCTTTCAGGGATTTAGGAGATATGGAGCGGACACGAAATATAATCAAATGTCTTTTAACATCAATGTGTGACCTTGATATTGACCCGAGGTGGTCGAAGCATGCGCTCTGCACATCGCCTTCATATGTGAATATTTGTGCCAAGTTATTTTAATATTCCTCATTTTGTTACAAAGTTACAGTCCAGACACGAAATGCTAACACACTGACATATACCATACCATAGTGAACATAAATTACAATTTAGTTTGGCACTAGCCGGGATCGAACCCGCACCGCTACGGTGACAGCGCCCAGCAACAACAAATTCGACCACGCTACCAACTGCGCTACCACAACAACTCCCAAAAAGGTTTCGCAAGTTAATATACGTTAACCCTTTTTGATGGATCAGTTTCTATGGAAACGAACCTAATAGCCTACGACTTACGGTAAATACATTTCGGAGTTCATAACCCAGCAATATGTGAACAATGCACATTTTTTGGTAAAATTGCACATTATTATTGAAATGTGAAGAATGCGATTTCATGTCACATCACAAACCTTCATCGATCACAAATTTCACAGGAAATGTGAAATATGTGACTGTATTGTGTGAAAAATGAGATCCCATTCTTCACATCTGTGACGAATAGGATCCTATTCTTCACACGTGTGAAAAATGTGATCTGGGAAAAATATGGTCCTACAAAGCTGGTATATATCACTGTTCAGAATAAATTGAAAAAAACCGACATTTTTAGAATAAAATGTTTAGGGTCGGGCCATTAATAATAAGGTCAGTCGGGCCACCGGAAACAGTTTTTTTTCTTTTTGGCCTTATAGTATATAGTTATGTAATAGCTTGTTAGGACGACGACAATAGTTCATAGCATCCTTCTATTCATCTAGGTCAAGAAATAGTTTCACTAATAATTGCTTTATTACATGATCACTGGCAAGGTGGGCATAAAGTCAAAACAATTGACCGATCAATTATAATAGAATAGTATAATATATTAAATGATCTCCTATATAAATAACCATTATTAACCAGTCATTAATTTCGACCATCTTATTATAAATCATGCAATAAAGCAGCTATTTAATGGATTTCCGGTCAATAGTAACACCATTTACCCTCGGTGAATGGAAGGATCATGTAAATTATTACATGATCCTTCCTTGCACCTAGGGCAAAAAGTTCTAAAATGTCTTGTTAAAGTCCCCGTGACAAAATCTCACTAGTAGGTGCACCAATATCCAGCGTGTGCACACCATTGCCGTTTAATAACTTCTTACTATTGCCCGTGAAGCCATTAAATAACTGTATATTACAGGGATGCCTAAGCAAATTTGGCTCAATGATTTGTGAGCTCTCATGGAAACCAATCGCATTAATTTATTTCTTTTTTTTTTGTCTCCTAAATGTATGTTTCTGTGTTGTTACTTTTATTGATAAGTACACCTTCCAATGCCCCCACACACCCCGTTCGACCCGAGTATAGACCAAAAACATTTTTTTTCTTTTACAAAATGTACATATTTGTATATTATTACTTTTCTTTATTGATACACCATACAGTACCCACCTCAATCCTCCTGCTCCCCTCTTCACACGCCCACCCATATTTGCTTTCTGGACGGTGCCGTCAGGCAACCAGGCACCGTCCTAAGTAATGGGAATTCTGGCGCACAACGAATTTCTACAAGAAACCAAAGAGGACCAGATTAGAGCGCGATAAAAGTAATACAATTTGCAAGGCTGTAAATGGGCAAAAGAACCGTATAGTGACAACATATTGATAAATATGTAAGCTTTGGTAAACATTACGTGATTTTAACTTAAGTTTAAGTAATACGCTGTTTTGAAGGATTTGATCCTGTACAAATTAATGCGCATATGTCTTATAATGTAACAAGCGTCTACATGAGGTTGGGAGTAAAAGCCGTACCGTAGTGTACATTCCGAAATATAACGAAAACAGCCGGTGCGTAGTACGGAGAATACTGAAAATAGCAATTAATAGTTTAGTAACGAAATCGGTATATTAGCAGTGTATGAAGGATGTAAATAACGACAAAGATAATGCGTATTAATTTATTTATATCAGATATTAGAACAATTAGCATGCATGAAATAGATATATATCAGATGCAATTGGATAATAAATAGAATCCGTGCCGAACACATTACATCATGGTAACTATCAAGGGCCGTTCATAAATATTCGCGAGTAGAAGAGATTATATAACTATGTACCACAGACATATCTTTTTCAACCCATACAATAATGTTCATCAATTCAATTCAATTCATTTCAATATTTTATTTGGCATAACATTTACACGTTTATTGCCTAAACAAGTCAGAAAACAATACACACTATTTCAGAGAAGAGTACAAACAAACATACTTCATTTAGAGAATGAATACATATATTACAATAAATTAGTTATATTATTACGTTCTATCAATGGCATGTTATCACATTTTATTACCATTATCAATATTGTGTTTAAAAGGCATTTATATTTAAGGAATTTAGAACAATACATAGAAACTCTGACTGCCGTTACATCAGACTACATGTATTTTTTTTTTTTTTTTTTTATACTTATCCTAATTTAATGAAGTTTGTTTTGTTTTAGCCATATCGCCACCGAATACGTTTTTGCAGAAATCCTATTTTTCAGACAATCAAGGGGCGATAACTCTGTCATGCATGCTTGAATCTGATTCGTTTTCGAAAGGAATCGAGATCTCATGTATACGTATGTTGTGACCAACTTTCTCCAGTATTTTCATTTTACAATTATTCCCCTTTGACACTTATAAAATTTAAACATGTCTTAAACATAACTTCACTTTTTATCTTCCGCAGATTAGGCGGATAGATATAGAATTGCCGTTGTCCGTCTGTCCTTCCGTCCGGTCCTATAACTCTGGTTAATGCCTCATACGATTTCAATAATATTTTGCGCAAAAATTCACCACCTTAGTATGCAAACCGTTTTTTTTCGAAATCAATACTTTCTGAGTGGCACCGTCCATCAGTACTTTCGGTGCTTTGATTTTAATCTGAAATCAATCACACATCCAAACAGTCTCCTTCCATTAAGTAATGTTGAAATTGGTGATGGTTACACAGTGCATACCTCTGCACCTCTAAATCATCCCTCTAACCCAGAATTTTGTTTTAACAATATTACAGTTGTCATCGGTATACTAACTCATTACGTGTTCCCGCCTTAATTCCATTAAGCGATGGGAAAGCTTATATGAGCATGACTTTATAACGGATATTTCGACAATAAAACACCTTTTAACATTTTTTTACTGAAAAAATGCGATAACCTGTTTAAAATTACCTATTAAATGTTTTAATTTTACAATATGCAAACATTTTAAGCCGAAATTAAGGTTTTATTTCATATCCCAGCCAACCCCGTTTTCGTTTCTTGGCGAAGGGGTTGGATGGGGTATGAAAGTTAATACTCGGACCACGTAATGTGTAACAAAGCATACATCCACCCATCTCAATCATCACCGTCCCATCTCCAACCATTGCCCCGCCACAATTTTTTCCACAATTATCTGTACATAGTGTATACCTCTGTCCATCTCAATTATCGACCCTCTCTCACTCCTCCCATGTCACCATTTCCCACCCACCACAATTGTCTTCTTTTGTTATTTATTTTGTTTTTGGATACACAGAGCATACCTCTCCATTTTTTGGTGAACTACCGCCAGGGCCCACTTCCTTGAGCTTCACATGCAACACAGCATTACACTAAGTGGGGTGGTATGTGTACCAAGTTATATTTCATAAGTACACACAAAATTGCCTAAATATATACAAACCCATAGCCAAGCGGAGGTACACCGAGGCCTCAGAAGAATTTTGGAAAGGGACCAAAAATTAAAGTAGGAATTTTAATGGAATATCAAATAAAATCACTGCCTTGCTTAAAACTGAAAATCTTGTCCTGGAAATACACTAAAATGCATTTAGAAATCAAAAAGGTTTCCGGAGGTGGGGGTGGACATCCAGACCCCCACCAGCAAGGAATTTGCCGTGGTTAAATAACTTAAATTTCAGGGCTGGATACTGGCATGATGCATATGAAACATGTCGTTTCGGCACCAAACCATTTTAATGGAAATCCATTAACTATATTAAAATATATCTATAGGTACAAAATAAGATTTTATAATAATTGGAGCAGAAACGACTACGGTTTGGAACCTATACGACTAGGCTTTAGGGCCGAATGTCTAAGGCGAACTGGTTTGGGACCAAAACAATCTGGGTTCGACATTCGATGCATATAGCTCTACTTTTGACCCCAATTTACCTTCATCTTTAATGTTTGTCTTGTTTGTTTGTTTGCTTGTATGTATGGTGTTTTACGTAATTTTCAACACATGAAGGATTATATATGACGGTCGATTTTTTGTGGTGGAGGCAGACCACCCACTTTTCCTAGGTTGAACCAGTAATGTACAGCTCTCGCCATCCGTAAGAATCAACACTTTCTCACAAGTCAAGCTCACAGTGGGATTCGAACACGCAGCGGTGAGAGACGAAGGTTTACAACGCAATGTCGTTAACCATTCGGCCACGGAGACGCTTCCTTCATCTTTAATGTAGTTATTAGATATACGAACGATGACTGGTGACGTCATCATTCATATGGAAAATGCCACCAAAATATCCATTGGTCACACAGACTAACATGAGCTATGATTGGTTTGCACATTTAAATAACAATACACTGTTTTGTAAACTGTCGATGTTCGTATATGGGACACATTGCCATACCAATATATTTGTTTCAAATTAGCTTCACTCTTTCAAACATTATACGGGCAAAGGTCGACATGGCATGATATTTATGTTTATTACTTGTTCCGTTGTTGAAATCATCTCGGATTGAATTGATTGACACTGGTACAGTCGGGGAATAGCCACCAATAACGATGAATATGTGCTTTATTTTGTTCCACAGTGATGTATATACCTAATTGGAAATCGCGTTTTTCGAAGCATTTTGACTTGTCACAAAAAAACGGTCGATCGAATTGTTTTCGTTTTCGGCTTCGGAAATGACAAACATCTGCGATTCCAACCAGCCCAGATTTGTAGATAATTCTCGGAATTTGTCCAGTGAAATAATTGATGAAAACAGTTAGGTATCAAATGTTGACCAGCGAGAGCTTCACACATTGTCTATAACTAAATTGCTCTGGGACATTTTTTCAGGAAAACAAATATGTTTGTTTTTAACAAATAACACGAAAAAAATAAATATTTCTATTTTTAAAAAAAAAAAATTAAATGTTTTTTTAATTCCCAACACCGATAAAGCAACCTGTGTAAAATACCAGTGCCCAGTGGATTACAGAAAATATATAATGGTGTTATGTTTCACTTCCATGATATAAGCTATATGATAAATCATTGTTCAGAACAACTTGATTTTTAAAAAAAAAAAAATTGCATTAAAAGTTTTAAGGCCGTCCTCTTAAAACTAGGATCGAACGGGCCACCGGAACTATAGGTATTTTTTAATTTGGCCTGACTTAAAATCATATATAGGGTCATATGGCATGATCTGACGTCTAAGGGTGACCTTGACCTTTGAGCTACGGACCTTGCACGTTTTGTATGGTGTTTTACGCCATTGTCAACACATGTAATGTTATATATGACGGTCGATTTTTTTTTTTGTGGTTGAGGCAGACCACCCACTTTTCCTGGGTAGAACCAGTACTGTACACCTCCCGCCATCCGTAAGAATCGACACTATAAATGTCAGAGTTATTGATCAGACACGAAGTGTGTGACGGACGGAAGGATGACGGACGGACTGTGCGATTGTTATATGCCCACCCTTCGGGAGCATAAAAATACACACCAACTATTCAAAAAATATTTGAATTTAGTCTTCATATCTTGACAATTGAGGTTGCATTGCCTTTACCATTTACCACAATACATATATGCCCAATATGTTAAAAGGTAACACAATGTTTGCTAAATACCTATAGGTAATTACACGTAAGTTTCAATCCAAAATTTACAGTGGTTACCCTAGCAATCGTCAAAAACGCGAAAGAATTGCTTCAAGTAATCTGACCTTCCCGTTCGCATCTGAAATGTTCACTGACTTTGTAAAACACTTCTGACATTCCGGTTCGCTATTATTGTTTTTACCCTGTCGACTTTAAAATGCTAATACTCGGAAAGTTTTCGTACAGAAAGGATTGACGATCATGACAAGTGTTTTAAATTGAATTACAATTGCGAATATCAGTTCGTTATTTGTGTTTATTCTGAAAATGTCATTGTTTTTACAAATCTTTGTACATTTATACAGGGTACTACACACACTAACGTCGTTTAATCCGTTTTATTATCGGATTTTTAAAGTGAAAGCTTCCTCTGTCATTCCTTTTCAAACCTGCATAATCATTTTCCAAACATTTTAGCAAAATACGCAACAGAAAGCAAAAAATAGGCTTTTTGGGGATCTGGGGAACATGGCCAATTACTATTAGAGATCTGGGGAACATTGTCAATTACTTTTTAAACGATACAGGGATCAAAGGCCTACTTTTAGGGATCTAGGGAACAGTGTCCTAAAGCGAAACAAATGAGAAAGTATTAATTTTACGTTAATTGCTATAATTTACTTTTAAAACATGACATTTGGACTGCTGGTTACTGGTGACTGCTTTTGACGGCTTTCAGTATTACCATTTATGACGGGTTTTAGTTGTGCCTATCGCTCAACTTCCGAGAATATCAAATTTCCTGTTCAACTGAAAGCGTTTGTACGACGATGAACATTTGCCATGTGTGTCCATTTTAGCGCAACTGATCACAGATCAGGCAACTGATCACAGATCAGCAGAGCTTATGCCGTAGTGCGTCGTTCGTCTGTCTGTTCATAGTTTCTTTTTTGCGGCAACTACTCCTCTAAATAAATGGATTTTCATGAAACTTTCAAGAAATGTTGCCCATGAGGTCTAGTTGAACCCCAACAAAAAAATCAGGTTGATTGAAATCCAAGATGACCACCAAAGCTAAAAACATTTTTTTTTGAAAAAGAAGTTTGTAGCGACTACTCCTCAGAAACTATAAGTATTTTTGTGGCGATTACTCCTCTAAAACTATTTGATGGATTTTCATGAAACTTTACAGAAATGTTGCCCATAAGGTCTAGTTGGTCCTACTAACAACAAACAAACAGGTTGATATGAAATCCAAGATGGCTTTCAAAGCTGAAAATAGATTTTAAAAATATACTTTTGTGGCAACTACTTCTCAAAAACCGTAAAGGTATTGATTTGTTGGAACCTTTACCAAATTGACTAGCATGACATAGTGTTGGTCCTAAACAAAATTAATTTTGATTCGATATTAAACATGGCTGCCAGTGGACATTGTTTTGATGTATGTTTATGCAACTTTACATGAATGTTGCTCTTAATATATAGTTTGAAGTGCTAAGTATCTGTGTTTACATAGAGTTATATAGGAAAAACTTTTGGGAATACTTCTCTGAAACTATTTGATGGATTTTCATGAAACTTTATGTGAATGTTGATCTTAAGTAAGAAAATCAGGTCTACCGGGAATTCAAGATGGCCACCATAGCTAAAAATACTTTTTAAATATAGAAGTTTGTGGTGACTAGTATTTTTCAAAAACCACAAGTGGTATTGATTTTGAACCTATACCACAATGACTGACGTAACATGTAGTTGGATCTAAACAAACTTCATTTTGATTCTATGTCAAACATGGCCGCCAGCGGACATCTTTGCTTATAGTTATATATAGGAACAACTTATGGCGACTACTCCTCTGAAACTACTTGATATATGTTCATGCAACTTTTTAGGAATGTTGCTCTTGATGTCTAGTTGGTTCTAAGTAAATATCAAATTGGCCGAAACTTTAAGATGGCCACCACAGCTAAAAAATATATTTTAAAATACGATTTTGTGGTGACTACTGCAGTTTTTATTATTATTATTTGATGTCAAACACCGCCACTAGCAGCCATCTTTGTTTACACAGAGTTGCATAGGGAAAACTTGTGGCAACTACTCCGCTGACACAACTTGAAGGATTTTCTTGAAACTTTACAGGAATGTTACTCCTGTTACAAAAATGATTTTCATTTAAAAAATATTGAAAATAAAATGTATTTACTCTGACAAAAAAAGGATTGTTTAATGATTAACAAACACTACCCCTTCAAATAATCACAAGCATATAAAAGGTTATTATACCTTTCCAATGCCTAGCTTGTTAGATATATCAGGAGAACGTTTCTAGGTCATGGACCTCTTCTTTCATCATCAATTGTTTTTTGAAAATGTAAAAAAAAAAAAGAAAAAAAAAAGTGGAGCCAATTACGTCAATACGAAGAAACTGAACGTTATAACTGTACCTGTTACTGTGGCTATATAAAAAAAATGGCTAAGAAAAGCCCACAGAACGCTGGTGTTGTTTATTATGATGTGTACAAGGTAACAGCAGTCCAGAGAAGACTACAGTGTACGTTTTAGTCCACCATGTTCTTCTTTCCTACCATTCAGTTCTATTCTATGATATGACTGCTGGACTCAGATGACTTTCTAACTCATGTAGGATAATTGTGTTCGATTTCAACTGGTATTTAGCAACAAATCACATGAACCGGACCCCTGTGCTTTTAGGGAACTAGGTTTAACACTTTTGGGATTCTAGGGAACAGTGTAAATACTGTTAGGGATCTAGGGAACATGGGCAAAATACTTTTGAGGAACTCTGGCAAATACTTTTGGAGATCTGGGGATCAATAGCCATTCATTTAAGGGATCTGGGGAACATGGACGACCCCCGCACACTGGGAGGGCCTCTCTACGTATAGTGCTATAGAATTAAAACTGAAAATTATTTTGAATTGCTAACTGATTGCAACAGAACATGTTTCTTACAACATCTGAAAGTCTAGACATTTACCTTTAACATATTGAATAAAGGAAACACTTTTTTAGACAACTCATTCACTCAAAAGTCTGCCTTCAAGGTATGTACTTTTCGTACAATCCTTCTAGACTTCCGTTTTCTAAAAATGGCAATGTATATTACAAATACGACAAGCTGGTGGAAGATTTGGTTTAAATATATTTTATTTTGAATAAGTGCATAAATACAATTAACAGTATATTAAGTAAAGGATTAGAACGAAAGAACACGTATAAAGTTCCTCTCCTTGTTTACAATTCAAGTGTGTATTAACAGCTACGGAGCATACATAAATATGAACTAATTTGTTGAATTATTATAATTTTTCAGTGTCATATTGGCTTCAGTTAATATTTGCTTAAACAAATTAAAACGAAAAAGAAAACACGTGCAAAAAGGGATTAAAGAAATATGATGATAGAAGGTGAAGGTAAACATAAACACAAAGTAATACGAACAAGAGACATACCCACTCAAAACAAAAAGTATATATCTAATAAAAAAGAAAAGAAACAAAAAAGGAAAGTAAAGAGGAGAGCATATAGTCTTGTTGGATAACATGATAATAACGGATGGTAAAGAGGACAGCATATAGTCTTGGTGGATAACATGATAATAACGGATGGTAAAGAGGACAGCATATAGTCTTGGTGGATAACATGATAATAACGGGTGGTAAAGAGGACAGCATATAGTCTTGGTGGATAACATGATAATAACGGATGGTAAAGAGGACAGCATATAGTCTTGGTGGATAACATGATAATAACGGGTGGTAAAGAGGACAGCATATAGTCTTGGTGGATAACATGATAATAACGGGTGGTAAAGAGGACAGCATATAGTCTTGGTGGATAACATGATAATAACGGGTGGTAAAGAGGACAGCATATAGTCTTGGTGGATAACATGATAATAACGGGGGGCACTGGGGATCACAATGCGGAGTACTCCATGAGACACAGCAACCACAAACATCAATTATATTTACATACTCTGTCAGATTAGAAGCGTTTGCTTTTTATTATATACTGTTGAACAGCCTCAAAGATTGAAACGTTAGTGTCATAACTTATCGACTGATCACCGTATAAAAGTGTTTCGAGCTTAATGACTGTCTTGTGATGTTGCGATTAATATATGCAGTGCATTTTCCTTTATATGTGGTAGATCTTTCATGATATGCAATGCATCTTTAATTATATGCGGTAAATAAATCTTTAGATGTGGTAGAAAAGTATTTATATGCAGTAGATTAATAATTATATGCAATAGATAAGTCATTGTACGTAGTAGATGAACCATTATTTTTGGTCCAGTTATCATTTTATGTACTGCATTTATTACTAGATGCAGTAGGCCATACAATTTGTGTTACTCGGTTTTTATCCTTAGGTTCAATTCATAATTTTGCATTGGAAAAATGTTGAGACTTGATTTTATTTTCAGTAGGTGATACAATTTGTGTTACTCAGTTTTTATCCTTAGGTTCTAAAGTAAAATAATATTCTTTGACAGAGTAAAAAGACGATAATTTTCAAGATTTTGATTTTAACAGATACATATATTGAATCAATTTGCATGAATGTGCAAGAAATATGCAGTGTTTTAAAAGAAATCACAATGTAGATACCTTATTTTAAAAATAAACTTGGTTGAACATCAAGGATGAAGACCGAGTTTATCACAAAACAGAATGTATTGGATATGTCTTATTTCTGGTCACTGATTGGTGATGCTCTATCAACATTATGAATAGTGAAGTAAAAATCTTTCTCAGAGTATAAAGATACCAATTTTTAAGATTAAAGTTTGAATCGGATATATATGTCATATTAATATTCATATACATGTATATGCAGGATTTTAAAAGAATCACACATAAATACTTTTAAGTTTTACAGTAAAGACCTAGGATAAAGACCTCGTCTATCACCTACCAAAAAAAGTCAGTCTACTAAGATGATGCTTTAGCAAAATTATGAATAAGTTGTTTTATCGGAAAGAATTTATAAAGCTGATTACTTGGATACACATTTAATCTGTCAGGATTTTGTTATCTTATTTACCGTGATATATTTTGTCCGGTCATATTAGGTCGATCTTGCGTAATAAAGATTAACATGTATTATCTTATTTTCTATACGTGTATATAAAAAATGAATATGCTGGATATTCATAGTCTCTTGTAATGTAATTGTTGAATCATGGTATTTGTGCATTTTAAATGTGTTAAACTACAAACCTAATGACTTTATTCACAGATTAGTATGTACAAGGATTTATCCATTATTTTTTATGCCTATGTGTTTTAATGACGAGATTTAAACAAACACTTCAACTGTAATATACAAATGACCGAAAATGTAACACAGTGGCCGAAAATGTAACATTACCACATTAAAAACACCCCTGCGAAACATGACCCTGGTCAACCATGGTCAACCATGGTCAAGCTCTGCCAACCATGGTTGAACCATGGTTGGCAAAGGTCAACCATGCTTTTGATAACATTGAAATGCTAAAAGACCATGGTCAACCATGGTTTAACGACATGACTATGGTCAAAGATTGTTGGACCTTGGTTGATCATGGTCATTCAATGGTTGACCATGGTCAACCATGGTCATTCAGCATGTACCCCAGTGAAAAAGGCAGTGAAATTTCACCAACATTTCACCAAAATTCAGTGAAATTTGAAAATATTGACAAATCTCAGTAAAAACACAAAATTCAGTGAAATGTTGGTGAAATTTCAGTGAAATGCTACAATTAAATGTCAGTGAAATTTTTACAGTAGTGAAATTTCACTAAAATTAATTGACTGAAATTTCAATGACATCTCTCTCTCTCTCTATCTCTCTCCCTCCCTCTCTCTCTCTCTCTCTCTCTCTCTCTCTCTACACACATTTATTCATTTAGACAGAAGACAGACAGATATATGCTCACATAGTACATCATATAACTCACTCTACTGAAAATGCAGCTGGGATCCCGGGGGAAATGATATATATAGATAATTAAAGCCTGGAAAAAAAACTCAATTTTAAAGATTTTTTGAATGTATAATTGGCAAATTTTGTTGTTTTATATCAAAATACACCACAGGACCGCTACCTTGATATGTGTAGCAAGTTTTATATGAAGATAAATTGATTGGTTTAGGAGTGTGATTGTGACAAACGTGCAAATAAAATGCAAAGTGATTATGACAAAAGTGCAAATAAAATGCGCACCATTTTGAATTTTGACAGGAGATTGAAAACAACTATAGTTTTTCCTTGCACCATTTATTGATTAAAAGTAAGTGTTTTGTGACTATACTTACATTAATTATTGTATCAAATCATCTTATACATGTAATAGTTGTATTTGAAAGAGGACATTTCTAAATGTAGACAGTGGGAACAGTATTTTAAAACCAAACGCCTATTGTCATATGTTTTCGCGGATTTGATCTTGTTTTTTTGTTGTTGATAGAACAATGGTGTTCAGCACTGCAGATATTATTTGATTTCAGTATCATATGCATCATTTCACCAAGTATGATCAGGTCTTCTAAGTGATGTATACTGAATGTTATATATTTGTGAACTGTTCTTGAACTGTTGTATTCTTGGTGAAATTTCACTGAGATTTCATTGATATTAAAATTGACCAATACTGCTGTAATTTCAACAAGATTTCACTGAAACTCACTTTTATTTTGCCCAATTCTTTCAGTGAAATTTCACTACAATTTCAGTAAAATTCCAGTGACATTTCCCCGAGATTTCACTGTTATTTCACTGTTAATTTGCCCAATTTATTCAGTAAATTTCACTGTTATTTCGCTGAAATTTGAGTGTACATTTTCACTGGGGCGTTCACTTAAAAAACGGAATTGACCACTAAAATTGCTTCTGTGCAAAAGTTACAACTGCAAGAAGTAGATGGTGCAATATTAGTGCTAGTTATCGTGTTGTATAAGATGTGTTGTATTAGATCAGAAAATCTTGTTTTTTTGCTAAGTTATTATATCCTGGTCGAACATGTTTTATAACCCTGGTCGACCATGGTTTATAAGCATGGTGACCTTTCTTAACCATGGTTTGACCTTGGTCGACCATGGTTTGATCTTGGTCGACCATGGTTTGATCTTGGTCGACCATGGTTTGACCTTGGTCGACCATGGTTTGTCACCTTCTTCGACCATAGTTTGTCACCGTGGTCGACCATGGTTTGTCACCTTGGTCGACCATGGTTACATTAACACCATGGTTGACCATGGTAGTTCCATTTAACAAAAATGGCAAACCATGGTCAACCATGGTTAAACCAAGGTATACAGACCATGGTTAACAATGGTTGACCATGGTTAAAGCATGGTTGACCCGAGGTCCATTTCGCAGGGGCAGTCAGCTTTGAAAAGACTATAAAAAGCAAGTGAAATATCAATTTCCTGTTTATCATATACAGAACTCGAATTACATGAGAGGCCGCGGGTGATTTGGACTAACTGATTGGTGGACTGTGGTGTACACATCAATTAGTTGCCGCTGACCACACGCAGTCGCGTATTGGGTACACGTGTTGGTATTTTTGTTAATAATTGGGTACTAATAACATGTAAAGCCGGCAATTTTAACAGAAAAGCCGGTAAGCCGGTAATCTAATAAAGGTCTAATTACACTAAATCAACAGGATGTGCTCGCCTGGTGCAGTCGAAAGTAGTTCTGTGTTAAAGAGTGCTAATCTTTTTTTCTTTAAAAACTTTTTTTAGTGCAGTTTCCTGTTATTGTTTGACTGTAACTGTATTCTGGACATGTTGTTTATATTTGAAAATGCAGCTCATCATGTTTTTGACAGTTTTTGATATAAATTTGAGAAGTGAAAGTAGACAGGGTATGAAATTACAAGGGGTAAAAATAGTGTTGACCTTTGACCCGGTGTTAGTATACAACTGAAGAAATGTTTCTTAGAAGGTATTAAACCCCCTATTTCCTTGTTGATGTTTAATAGCAGACATGTTTATTTGCATGATAAAGTAAGTTTCCCAGAATTCTAACGAGGTTTGTGTTTTAAACAGGTTGTCAACATTCTAACTTTACTATGGAAGGGCAATGGAGACTCATTTACGCTATTATAACCTAAAAAAGCCGGTAATTACCGGCGCAAAGCCTGAGAATGGCAGGCCTGCATCCTACACTGATAAATATAAGGTATAATCATTGTGATATGATGGTTTCAACAAACGGTCCTGGAAAGTTAGTGTTAAATTTAAATGTCAATATTTTGCTTGCCATATGTTTGAATAGATCGAAGAATATGAGCCAAAATCGTGTCTATTATTAAGTCGCCCCGGAAAGTAAATCATTAAATACAAATTAATTGTATTACATTTTTACCTAAACAAATCCATAGTTATGTCCGCTAAACCATCCTACATTGTTACATACCAATTTAAATAATAAGAATATAAAGTTTACTCCAAACATGGTAATTAGTACGACTGGTCCAGGCATGATCATCAGTATCAGTCCCGGAAAGTTACTACTAAATTACAAATTCAAAATATTATTTTTATATTATTATGTTGAAATACGGGCAAAGCCAGACTATAGGTTACACGTATGAACATGTATGCATGGGAAGGAATATGTTATATACTCACTAACTAACGCTACTATTTTTCATTTTCGTAGTGCGTCCAACTTGAGGTTGCGTACAGCTAAATATAGCCTGGCTGAAGCCCCGCCTTTTGTTGTGTACGATTCAGTACAGAAGTGAAAGTTCACAGAGTTCACAGAGGTCAGCAGATATAACTTTGAAATATTCAATATGCATTTTCAGGAAGGATAAACTATAGGTAAAATAATCCCCATCAGCTAGGATCATTAAATTAAATAAAAAATTTTTTTTTAATGTTTTTGAAAATTTAACATCCATTGAAATTGCATGTCAATATTCAGTGCGGATTCAATAGTGTTTGTAAACACAGACATGTGCAGAGAGTTTGAGCAGAACATTTTGTCTTTTTCACACTTTCAAAGGCTTTGTGATGGAAATATCTATGAAATAAGGTAATTTAAAGAAAATCTGGTGTATAATTCTTGAGATATTAGCTGACAGGTGCAACAGGAGGTCTATGGGAAAGTATTTAGTTTTCTGCAACCTATAGGCTAGATTCTGCATATGGTAAAAGTGAAAGTAGACATACTTTTTTTCTAACACAATGATTTGAAAGTGTGAGAAATGTTAAATTATGGTGTATTTTGACTTATTTTATAACTCTTTTCATGTTTTTTAAATATTTCCAAGTTTTATGATGCAACATAGTTATTTTAAATTATTTTATTAAAGGTTGTGGACACAAAATTAGCCATACCTGACACCTGGTATACAAATTTGGCCTGTAATGCACATGTTTGACACAGTTAAAGATATATCTAGTAAGTTTTATTCATTTCTGAGGGCTTTGCATACGTTGTTTGGCAAAAATGTCAGTAAGCGACAATCTACATCTTTCCGAAAAGATGTCGAAAAGCCGCTTATGTCTGTTTTGAAAAAGATTTTGAGGTAAACGCTGACTTTGAGTTCATCGCTTCTATACGGTAAGTGTCGATATGCAAATATCTTATGCGGTTTAATACATTTTACGAATTAAATTATTTAGTTAGCCAAAAATATGACCTTTTCTATGCTTTTTAAAAGTTTTTATTTACCCCACCCCCTTCATTTTAATGAATTTTCATGGACCTGTACTTTAAACAGTGCTTATTGGTTGCATGGTTGCATGAAAATGACCTGTAAATATGCTACAAACAATATCTAATAAAACAAATACAATAAATAGTACAGTAACAGTCAATCTTTTGTAATGAGCATATTGTAAAACATGGCATGGCCCTAAAAATGGAGTTGGGGAGGATAGTCTCAGAATTATTTTTTGTCATTTTTAAACTGAAAAGTTGCATTTTCTTGATGGTTTCACATATAGAAACTGCTGAATAATGTTAATTAATTCATTTGAAGGCAGATTTTGAATATATACAAAAACTGTGGCATTTTTATGGTAAAATCTGCTATTTTGACCCCTGAAAATCACAAATATCATTTTTGAGTAGATATTATTTTCAAGATAGCTTCAACTGGTTAAACATCACATGTTGTTGATGAAATCAATTTTAAATCACTTTATTTGAAGCAAAAGATTGGAACGGTTGTCGATATATGGCATTTTGAAGATTCTGGAATTACGCGTAAAAACTGAAGGAATTTTGCCTTAGCCGAAGCTATTTTAAGCCCTCATATTTTGTCGAAAAGGATTTTTTTCTAAAAAAGAATGGTTTAATTGTTCTCAGATTAAATGTATCAAAACATTTAGCCAGAAAAAATACCTTCTGTCAGGTCTGAATGTCTCTCTATAGGTTGCGTACAGCTAAATATAGCCTGGCTGAAACCCCGCCTTTTGTTGTGTACGATTCAGTACAGAAGTGAAAGTTCACAGAGTTCACAGAGGTCAGCAGATATAACTTTGAAATATTCAATATGCATTTTCAGGAAGGATAAACTATAGGTAAAATAATCCCCATCAGCTAGGATCATTAAATTAAATAAAAAAATATTTTTTAATGTTTTTGAAAATTTAACATCCATTGAAATTGCATGTCAATATTCAGTGCGGATTCAATAGTGTTTGTAAACACAGACATGTGCAGAGAGTTTGAGCAGAAATTTTTGTCTTTTTCACACTTTCAAAGGCTTTGTGATGGAAATATCTATGAAATAAGGTAATTTAAAGAAAATCTGGTGTATAATTCTTGAGATATTAGCTGACAGGTGCAACAGGAGGTCTATGGGAAAGTATTTAGTTTTCTGCAACCTTGACTATCGTCTCCAAGACGGCGGACGACGCCATTTTGAAACTTCCGGTTTCATTTTTTACCAGCTTCATGTCTCACGGTTAAGTCACGCAGACGTGATTAACAGTTGAAAGCCAAAAGTTACTTACCGGCGTTCCATTGTTGACAGAAATAATGAATTTTAAAGAATGCTTACATTTTTATGAAAAATTGCGTGTACCCAGGAGTTTTCTATATGCTTTTGAGTATTTCTAGGACTCTGAAGCGCTTCAATTTTGAAATTTTGAAGCGTCTGTGATCGGTGTAGATCGTACGTTTCGCACGTCGTAATCGGTATAGATCGTAAGTTTCACACGTTGTAAAGAAAGTTTCCACGGCGTGTTAGCGTTCTCTACAACGTGCTACTATTACATGTCACAGGCCTTATTCTCCGCTATTTTTACGGAAAATACGAATTAAATGACCTTACTGTGCAATGTTTTCGTTTAATAAACAAACAAATTAACGCAGCGATGTTGCATATTTCTTGTTAGCGTTTCTAAAATTCATATTCGCAAAATCTCGATCGATACAGGACCAATGTACTTTTAAAGGGAGACTAATCTCTTGACTGTTTAAAAAGGACAGGTTCAAAACACGGCGAGATTTCCTGGTTCTCCGTCGAATTTTAAATGGGTTCCAAGTAGGTGAGGTTTACTGCAATAAAATATATTTTTGAGACGAAATGGGTAAAATTTCGACCCCTTATAACAAAATATGATACCAGCAATTGTGATTTAGAAGAGTTTATTTTAGTATATGATAGAACAAAATATGTGTTTCCAGTAAAGAGATCCTACATAAAATAAGGAAAAGGCTGGACAAATACATATATGTTTTCATTAATAGCAAGTTAAAAATGTAACAATAATGTTTTAATATGAAACAGGCACTAACTAGATAACGGGCAAAGTACTTTGATACAATGAATGATTAATTGTGTATGGAATGGATGGGGACTGGAGTAAGAATTTGAGGTAACAAAGATTAATTAAATATTCTCAATAACACTTAACAGATAACACAAAAAAGAAATTTCACTAATAACAATTTTAAAGATGAAAAAAAACTTGCCCCTCCCCATCCTCATCACCACCAGAGCCTTTTACTAGGTCCAGGGCTTTTTTCAAGAAAATTGGGAAAAGGCCTAGGCCTGCTGAATTTGAGAAAAAGAAGCGCGAGACTGTCCAAATTGGGGGAAAATAGCGACATTTGCTTTGTTTTGGGAAATATATATATATATATTTTTTTTTTTAATTGGGAATTTTTTACCCCAAAATTTGGAAAAAAATAGAAGTTTTTGCAATTGGGAAGAGGCCGAATTTCGGCCCCTGTTAAATAGGTTAAAAAAGCCCTGAGGTCTGGACAGGGATATTTTGGCCTAAAATGTGGGAAATATCTATGACTGGGGAATGACATTTTCAGAATTAATTAAGTTTAAAAAATTGGGAAAACTGCATGATTTTCAAAGTAATTTGGGTGGGGAAGTTGCCTTATACGGACCGCTGCGAAAAAGGGTTAAACGGCCTCGACTACCTACATACTACCTATGAGTCTCATTCATTAAACATAGAAAAAACATCCTAAGTATTTTGGTGGGTATTTATGCCAACAAATAGAACCTTGATATTTCAATTTTATGTATACACTTACATTCCGTTTGACATGCTAGAATAAATAATAAACATGTTGCTAGATTCTTTGAGATTATCTACAGTGGTTCGGTCAGAGAAGGCTCGGATTACAAATAAACATGTGTTCACTGTGACCGGACCATCTCCTTTAAAACGCTGCCGACATCTTTTATGAGAATAAAACGAATCTATTTTTTCCGAAAACTGTTCAGTTTGTTAGCCCCCGAAAATTGAAATACACTGACTCACACAAAAACTGCACCAAAAATGCTTGCGCATATTTTCTGTGTAAAGAAAAATATCAAATAAAGTCTGATCTCAAATCTATCCGTATCTTATTGTTCTCGAGTTTAAAGTCTTATTACAGATACAAAATAAAACAAATAGCTGATCTTCCTACCACTACCTATTGTTGCAGTAAACACGGGTATTATTTTATTAGGCCTTACAAATATATTTATTTACATAGAACTATTTCCTGCCTTTAAGATTAAAATCTGATAAAATTTATAGTTTGTTCTGACACTTAAAATAGAGATGGGTGAAAAGTGTACATGCTATCATGGATATACAGGTACAGGTGTATGTAGATCTATGATGCTATCAAATTGCTTTGCCCGTTACATGGGGAAAATACTTTTGGGCAACCCTGGCAAATACTTTTGCGGAGACAGATTATTTTGTTTACCCAAAACGACTCTCAGACTATGATAACTCTTCATCATTGTTTTCACAAACTTGTTATTTTAAAAGAAGAAGAAGAAGAAGAAGAAGAAGAAGAAGGAGAAGGAGAAGAAGAAGAAGAAGAAGAAGAAGAAGAAGAAGAAGACAATTTGGAATGTATTCAAGGCAATCAGGATATAAATGTCGATGTACTTTTTTTAAATTCCATAAACCTGGTCCTACATGGACACCTTTTCAAAAGCAAGCAATACAGGAATTCAATTTGTAAATATTTTACAGGAATGGGAAAATTGGAAGGATAAGAAGAAGAAGAAGAAGAAGAAGAAGAAGGAGAAGAAGAAGAAGAAGAAGACAATTTGGAATGTATTCAAGGCAATCAGGATATAAATGTCGATGTACTTTTTTTAAATTCCATAAACCTGGTCCTACATGGACACCTTTTCAAAAGCAAGCAATACAGGAATTCAATTTGTAAATATTTTACAGGAATGGGAAAATTGGAAGGATTTGGATATAGTTAAGTACGTTTGTAGCTTCATTTCATCAAAGCAATACTTCAACCATCGTCGGATACTCGCGGGCAGAGATCTATTATACATCTCTGCCACTGGTGACATTACGTTGTATTCCATTCGAATGACGTGGGAATAGACACGTTTAACAGGATGGTTGACTGAATGCTATCCATGTAGACATGCTCTACGGAACATATACTTGAAAATGAGTAGGGGCTGATTCAGGTGGGTGTGCACCGCTTCCTCAACTCCTAAAATCTGATTTTTTTCTAAATGTATATGTATATAATTGTCAGTTCGTTTACATTGTGTTTCAAAAATTGTGCTCCCGCTCCCACCCCCATCCCCACAACCCCACCGGTTTCCCTTTCTTCTTAATCTCAAATCATGTATCCGCCCCTGACAAATGAGAACTTTACAGATCACCTTCGACTACAAACGTTTTGACCGTTTGTGCCAATCTCTACCCAGAGTTGTCGTTCCTTGCATATACATACACCTCATGTCAACGCGTCACCAAATACCAAGAATCTTGGCAAACGATGAAAAACGATGGAAATGCAAAATGTCTTGATTGCACTTATATTGTTCTGATATAACTTTATATGAAATGCTTATTTGAATGTTTTATATACAGAGTAAATTATGCCCAGAATTATACTGCGGTAGAATATAAGTTTGTACTTTGGCATAACACTCCGCCGTCAAAATATTCAAATAGGCCCCACCAAATCGTTCCCATAGGGTTACAGTACATCATTTTTCTTACCAGTAATTTCCAGTATCACATAGCTCTTAACAACCTACATTAAATTAACTTACTAACTTAACATATATATCAAAATGTAGAAAATAAGTCGTTTTCTTTCGATGTGTCAGTTAGCAGCCGATAGTTGGTGTTGAAGTTCTGTTCGCCATTTTGATTTTTTTCTATGGTCATGAAACAAATTAGTTTGTGATCGCAGACTACTTTCTTGGAAATTGACAGACTCTGAGGTCAATGTAATGGCCTCTGGGAGGATTGCGTTTGTGCAGAAACAAATTGAAGCACGTGACCGTAATTATTATTTTTTATTAAAGTATTTCTGACCATCCGCATAAAGTTCGTCGATATAATAATGATGTTTCCCTCTTTGTTTGTCTTTGTTTATTAATAGATGTATTGTGTCTTTCTGCCTGTCTGTACATTGGATAGCAGGTGTTCCTGTATCAGCCAATCAGAAACGATACCAATGTATCGGCAAAAATCAAACTGTTCCAGACGTTTGTGTTAAAAACAAGCCAGCGTCGCAGATGTTCTAGACTAATTGAGTTTCAACTGTTTTTACTTCAATCAAAAACTGGTCGCGGTTTTGCCTGTTACATAGGTAGTAACTAGTTCATATTAGAACGGTCAAGATCATGCGTCAATTCTTAGAGTACTGAGCAGCACACCTTTTTCTTTGATGGTGTTTACACACAGTTGTGGCTTACGTCACTGACACGAATGAATTTTAGATCGGTACATATGTCCAGTCTCTTGAGCACAAATGAACACATGTTTCTATTAATATTGTCTTACCATGTTGGATATAAAGTCCGGCACCAGATGTGCCATCCAAGCATCAACCGGTATATTATCCATGTGAAACAGAATAAGGAACACTCCTACCATACAAACCCGCCGTTTCTATTAAAATGGCGGTGATTTTATAAAAGGGAAATAACTATTGCAAGTGAGTCAACAGACGGAATATATATATCTTGAAGTCGAAAGGTCGCACACCCGAAAAGTCGCAAACCGGAAAAGTCGCAAACCCGAAGTTTCGCAGGCGAAAAGTCGCAAATCCGAGATTTTGGACGGAATTTCTTTGCGAAAAGTCGAGATTTTACAATTTCGGGTTTGCGACTTTGCGAGTCGATTTTGTAAATTGTGTTTCCACTCTTTGTCATGAACAAAAACATTACAATGGGACCCTATGGAAAATTAATTGTGGTGTGAGAGGTAAAGGTCAATTCCCAATCCAGTGCTAATTCACTGTTTCATTACAACAATTATTAACAAGAGTTTTAACGATACTGAGTCATAATATTTCACCCTCCACCCACGCCCCCACACCCGAGATACCGTTTCTAAGAGGCAATTTACCAGAGGGTCCATTTTGAATGTTTGCTTCCGTATTTTGAAATGAATATATAAGCCCAAAATTGAGAAAAGGTTCCCTACACATACTTATGTTAAACATGTGACGTTCGGGGCACGGTCATGCAATATCACCACACGTGTTGACACGGTACTACACACACTATATCACAAGATGATTATACGACCGTTTTTATGTCATAACGTTGTCCGTTCATCGTTTAAGTCTTCGTTTTCGTTTGTATTCGGATTAGTTAGGATTCAGATAAAACCTGGTGAAAAGGAAGAAGATCAAGCGCAAATTGTTGCCCAGAGCATTCCAGTCTCTCTTGGGCGGCTCGAAATGAACAAACGTTAAGCAACAATTCAATTCAATTCAATGTAAGAGTGACAATTACCGCATCTAACAGTCCAATACCATAACTCGTGTGTTAACATTTCGCAATCCCGTAACATATGCTGTCACTCGAGATTGCCGCAACGTCCGAGTTGGCACGGAACATTCCAGTTCGTTAGCACGGAACATTCCAGTTCGTCAGCACGGAGGAACAGAGGTACTCGTATGTCGCATGTTTTTGTTTTATTTTTAAACCTATTTTATTGCCAATAATTTTACATACAGAATAATATCCACATAAACACATTATATTGACAAATGTGTCGGGTAACAAGTTCTACCAACATCAGTGTTAACCATTCATTCGCATGTTGTCACACAGGGCAGCCTCAATATTAATCTTGATCAACTTCGACGCTTGATTGTAAATACAAAGGTATTGACCCTTTGTGTAGTCTTAATCATCTTCGACGCTTGATTATAAATACAAACGTCTTGTTCCTTTGTGAAAAAAAAGTTGAAACCAGAAACATGTGCCTGTAATTATTATTTTGTTATTATCTTATTTTTGACCATCCACATTAGTTCGTCGATATATAGTGATGAAGCTTCCCTCTTTGTTTATTGATTAATTCAGTGTCATCCTGCCGTTCTGTATATCTTCTATATGTGCATCTGTATAGGCCAATCAGAAACGATACCAAAATCTCGGCAAATTATAAACTTTTTTAGAAGAACTGTTCCGGACGTTTGTCTTGAAAACAAGCAAGCTTCGCAGATGAGATCTAAATTTCACTTTGTGCAGAAAACAAAGTGAAATAGAAAACTCATTATTATTTTTTTTTTTTTATTATTTTTTTTTTGTTGTTAGTTGACCACCCACATTTAATTCGTCGATAAAATGAATCTGATGAAGTTTCCTTCTTTGTTTATTAATTTATTTTTCTGCCGTTCTGTATATCTTCTTGGATAGTATCAGCCAATAAAGGAACGATACCAGAATCTCGGTGAAAATGGCTGCCGCGTCAATAAAAAAATAGAAGAAAGGTTCTAGACAGTACTAATAACATTTATATTTGTCACAAAGCATCTTACTAACATGGATAATCAAGCGTTTAAAAGTCAAGTTACAGGGATGATCAATGGCTTTATCCCAGGTGCCATATTGCTGTACAAAGAGATTTAAAAAATAATCGTTTGCTCGTTTACTGATTAAAAAAAAGCAATTGGTGTAAAGAATATTATCTGTGTATAAAGATATTTCTTTATGGTCAAACAAAAAACATGTGATTAAACGTTGCTTTTAACAATCGTGCATTCACATCACGACAGTGTCTACTGAGGCCCTCCCAGTGGTATTGGGGATCTGGGAAACATGGCCAATTACTTTAAGGGATACAGGGATCAAAGGCCTACTTTTAGGGATCCGTAATGCGTCGTTCGTCTGTCTGTCCATAGTTTCTTTTTGCGGCAACTACTCCTCTAAATAAATGGATTTCATGAAACTTTACAGAAATGTTGCCCATCAGGTCTAGGTGATCCCTAACAAAATCAAAGTCCTGAAAGTACTGGTAACGAATTCTCTAGCATGTATTAATTGTTTATGGAAATAATTCTGCTGTCCGAAGAAAATGAAAGCATGATGTCTGGACAGGTTTTTGTTTTGGGTGCTTATATGTTGGATAAGTTGCCTGAAAAAATAGAATATTAGCTAATACGCCAGTCAATATACACCCTGTACTAGTGCATATACACTGTGTAAAAATAAAAAATAAAAGAAATTGTAATCACGTACAGTGTTTGAGTAAATGTGGGAGACAATGTCCATGATAAACGATTTTTTTACTCTCTTCTTATATATTATATATATCACAGTGTAGAAACGAACTGTATCACCTCCCGGATGTTGCGATGTGATTTCAATGGCGAGCTCAGTAATTCAATGGCGAGCTCAGTAAAGTGAATACACGTGGCTATACAAGTATCTGTTACTTGGATTATATCTTGAAGACAGTAAGTAAAATTGTTTTACCTATTATCCTAATCGTTTTCGTTAACGCTCTCGTCTGCTTATTAATGTAAAATCGGCACATGTGACGTTAAATCACCGAAAATCATCCTACTTTTCTGATGAAATCGACACCCCGACATATGTGTAAAGCCATTTTCATTAAGTGTACGAAAGTTTAAGACCATTGATAATATAGAACGTGTTAGCCAGCATATTGATGTAAACTTCGGATATATGCAATGCTTTCATATTGTTATTTTACCGTGTGACGGTTCCAAAATCTGAGGGATGTCTTGTGTAATGACTGTATGACTTATTGCATTGATTGTGTATGTGAATTGCGATTACCGATATTCAATATATATGACTTATTGCGATTTTTTTACGGTGATTTCGAGAAAAGTGTATGACTTATTTAGTGAATGTTTTCGTCTTTTTCAGGTAAAATGGAAGAATATGGATGTATTTACTGTGACCATTCGACGAAAGACCAGTGAATCTATTAACCATTGTACAGAAAACCACGAGGACTGCAATGTAAAAGTTAAAATTTCGAAATATGATTCAAATACAAAACAAATAGCATCATACTCGGAAGATTTCAAAAGTGTGCCGAAGGAATTGAAATATTCAAAAATGACTATAGTGCCAAACAGTGATTCAAATAGCCCGGACAAGAACTGTTCAATAGTATACTATATATAAGAAAATCAAATTTAAGAGCCATAACTGTGAAAAATCATCGAACCGGAACATGCTGATAATATACGCATCTCCTCTTGGTAGTGAAGCTTCCCATGACGTTTTGTTGAACTCCAGCCAGTGGTTGCTGAGAAATAGCGCGGACAAGAATGTGTCAAGGACAGACAGATGGACAAGTCGATTCCAGTATAACACACTAACAACTCGGCTGTAGTAAATTTCGAAGCCTGAATACGGGCTTTATAATAATAACCGAAGCACTAATTGAAAAAGTTCAAATGAATAAACTTACCATGGTATATTGCGGAGAAACGTGATAATATGTAGCATGCATATGGATATTGAGTCAGAGTCAATGTCACTGTTACTAAAATATATTGAACTATATGTCCGACTTTAATTCATTAGATTTTGCGTTGCTTGAAAATAAAAGTTTTAAATTGTGTGTGTTTAAGCATGCCAATCCTCCCAATGCAAAAACTCTTGGGACAGATTATTACGGAAAACATAAGCATGATAAAGTATGTAAATACAATGTTCAATGAAAATACATGTATAGTCAACACGGCAATCGGTGATATTTTTAGAACAGCGCAACAGGCACCTTCGCAGATGAGTCAGCCATTCAGGAATTCGGAAAATACTGCATTAATTGTATTGACTTACACCCGGTTAAAGATGATTGCTATAGTTTGTGTCCTATCATTGAAATATCTGATTTATTTTCGTAAGACTTCGATCTAAGAAACCAAGTTACGGAATAAAATCTAGGAAATATTGCATGCTAAAAGCTTTTAAATATAAAAAGAGATCACAATTGATCTTCAAGGAATTAAAACACGGCTTTTGATGACAAGTTTAGGCAAAAATGTCGAAATCACTAAAGAAAGGGTGTTTCAACCCCAACAAAATAACTAAACCTCCATTATTTGTTTTCAACATTCCAATCATATGGTTCAGTCTATCCTTTAAAATTTTATACCAAAACAAATGTGAATTTCAAAAAAAAAAAATTTAACCAAAAGACACGCAATGTAAACTACAAAAATCGTCTTTAAGAGACCGAATGTCTACTTTTAAGTATTATAGTATATCGGAACATTACATTTTAACCAAATTAACACCAGAAATCAATTAATTCAAATCGCAAGAAGGGATACATTACCATAACAAGAATCATACAAATGATTATTAATATATGGCAAGAATTCATACAGTATGAACAATACACATGAACGAATTTTTGCTTTATGTCTGAGTAAAGGACAAAACATAGGCAATGCTGTGTATAGCATATACATTTATACCCTGAAGCACAAATCCCGTGTATGAATAATTCTAAATAATAGATTTCCTTCGAGAATAGCCTAGTTCTTCTGCACGTGGCCGTGTCAATTCCCGAAGTTGTAAGTGATTATAATGCTTATAAAATGTTATCCTGTCACATAATATATTCTAGAGGTATGAATCAATGAATGTCTCTGCTAGATATCAATTATTATTTGATTACTGTTTATCGATAAAAACTGTTTAAATTTTACATTGTCAGTGCGGATGTTGACTGGCTCTAGTTCGCCATATAAAAATCACATCGCAAAACATCCGGGTGGTGATACAGTTCGTTTCTACACTGTGTATATATATCCAATAATGCAGCGTGTATCATGGTTGAACACTGTAAAAACCCGAGGTCAATATCTGTCGATAAACAGCTGGGTACCCAAGCAAATGAACACGTGCATACATGTATGGTTCTATGGAGAAAAGGAATTGACCTTTTTTTTCAAAAAGACATTGTTAATTTCACTGTTTCTTGTGTGTTTTTACAACCGATAAAATTTACAATGTGCAAGCAAATAAAGTTACATGTAATATTCTACCTGCATGGATTCAAACCAAGGTCCCAAACATGCTAGAGTGTTCACGAGGCAGAAAATGGCATTTTCAGAAAAGACAAGGGCCATAGCTCCGGTGTTACTAAACCCATTTGGCTGGTTTTCGAACTTATCTGAGATTTTATTGATATTAACAATCTGTGCAAGTTTGGTAAAGATCAAATAATAAATGAAGGTGCTAGAGTGTTCACAGTGTTTAATAGGCATTTTATAGCAAAACGAGGGCCATAACTCCGGTGAAATTAATCCGATTTGGCTGGTTTTCAAACTTTTCTGAGCTTTCATTGATATAAGGAGATTGGCAAAGTTGTCTGAAGATTCGATTAATATTGAAGATCCTAGAGTGTTCACAAGGCAAAAGTTCAGAACGGACTTGGCCAGCAGAGCTAAAAAATGTTGGTTTGCTGTTTCTCTACCTACCCATGAACTTGAAAAAGGGCCATCCCCAAAACTTTTTATAGCAATTCCTTAACATGTTGTTTTTTTACTAACTTTAGTATATGTTTCTTCCATTTCTAAAGGTTTTTACTGTCTTTGGCAACAAAAAAAACAAATCACCTACATGTACCACCTACCTACCCACCTATAAAATCCTGGGTCGGGATTGAGGAAACAGCAAACAAATATTGTTTTAAGGATGGCCTCACAGATTCAATCTTCAGTTTCAGCAACTGCACTTTTCAAAGTGCATGTACTGAAATTATGCTGAAATGTGTCAGAACGTGAAAGTTCAAGTCCTTTCCCACATGAAATAAAAATACAGAGGATATCACATGAATGACCATTTCATTTAGAATTTACGAAACAAGTTTAAATGTATCTTTCATTAAACAAGCCTCTGATTAGCTACAATAGAAACATTTCCACGAGTTTCATGAATGTCATACAAAAAACAAACAAATTTGAGATAACTTTCATGCCACAACTAATTCTAAAATGATTCTATTTCATTTTATGATATAACAATACAAAAATACTTTGCAAAAAACATGCGTCATTTTTAACCAACGTGATGTCATGTGTTCCAGGAATCACCTTGATGTTGCGTTGCATTATTAAAACTATTGAGTCAATTAAAAACAATTCATGTAGAATTATTTAATTTTCGTTATTTTATGCATGTTTAAATAATGTTGAATCACGCACAAATTTAATGAAACCGGTTTAATCGATGTACGTGATTCGACCGATATCCACATGCATGAAAACCAGGAAAATTATCATTCCCAAATTCACTAAAGAGTTTATGTTGAAAATGGGTTTAAAACCAAATTCTGTATGTATATATCAATTTTTTTCAATTAGTATCATATAATAATTATTGATTTTTTTCTCTGTGTGGTACAACATTGAGAAACGTACCGGAGTGTTCGGAGTGATATATATTGCTATTGAACAAATGAAACTACAGACAGTTGGCATGTGAGTAAAAAACATAAAAAACAAAAACACACTTTTCACGCAAAATGTCCGAGATGAAACACGGCGATGTGTAGAGCTGGTACAATCAAAAGCTGTTTTACAGGATATTAAAACTAAACGTTATGCAACTTTATGCAACGTAACAAAACAAACATTTCCCCTATTAGTATTGACTAAAACCCAACTGTATACGGAGTAAGAGTATAACTCTGTTATCATTGAATCATGATAGGTAAAACTGATGACAGCGCTATAAGGTTTAATTTATGTGATAGTCGTGTATGTTTGTTTGTTTGTATGGTGTTTTACGCCATTTTCAACACATGCAAGGTTATATATAACGGTCGATTTTTTTTGTGGTGGAGCACCCACTTTTTCTGGGTAGAACCAGTACTGTACACCTCGCGACATCCGTAAGAATCGACACTTTCTCACTTACAAGTCGAGCTTCCAGTGGGATTCGAACCCGCAGCGGTGAGAGGTCAATGTTTACAACGCAACGTCTTAACCATTCGGCCACGGAGATGCTATAATTTATGTGATAGACCAAGCCAGTGTCATAGTAAACACGTACTCTGCGGATTCACATATCTCGCCTAACGGGGGTGGGACTTAAAAATAAAAGATAAATGATGCTTAAATAAGATAGCAAACATTTTGATAACTAAAAACAATGGAGTTTACGGATTGCTGAGATGACATTTAAGTGGATTTGTGCTATTCTATAAAAAAAAAATCAAAAAAAAATCATCAGCTCTAAATAGCTGGTCAAGGTCATAGATGAAATCCATGCGTCTAAATAGACGCACTACCCAAGACAGAACTATGTCAAAATAGAATTGTTGTCTTCCAAAGATTAAGCTATAAACTAGGTTTAAGGCATCTAGTGCATAATTACAGTTCATCAGAAAGTGATGTAAAATGTAACAAATAAAGTTATCTGCCCTTTGTTTGGATGGTAAAGGTCACATCCACATTTGCTTTTTGACACGTTGTGATGTACTATCCAATAAACAACTATAAGCGAACTTTGAAAGGTCTAATGCATAAAGTTTGTAATGAAATTAAAAAAGTAATCGAAAATACAAAAAGTCAATGTGCAGCAAAGAATCAAAATATAAATTTACAAATTAAAGACATTCCTTGTCAAGATTTAATATTGGACATTGATGACCAACTCTTTCTTGAAACATTATTAATGGAGATTAGACGGAAAACAATATCCTACTCGTCATTTCTTAAAAAACAAGAAGATAAAATTGAGGCAAAACTGTTACGAGAAATAGAGATATTGGAAAACAATTAGATACTGATTTAATAAGCTTAGAATGTAAAAGAAAACGTTTGTTTGAATTGAGACAAAAACAAATGGATAGACTTAAGATAAGGTCAAAAGCAAAATGGTTAGATGAAGGGGAGAAATTAACTAAAAAAAAAAATTTAATTTAGAAAACAGGAATTTTGTAAGTAAATGTATACCTTCCCTCATTTCAAATGAAGGAAATATTTTAAAAAATCAAGATTCTATTTTAAAAGAAACTAGAAACTTTTATCACTCCTTGTATTCACTTAAACCAGTAGAAAAAATATAAATTTAAATGAATCGTTTAGAGATTTTCCTATACCCAAGCTACCTAGAGAGTAATAACAAAATTTAAAAGGCCCAATAGAATTACATGAACTATTATTTTGTTTAAAAAAGGCAAAAAGTCTGAAGAGCCCCGGCTCAAGAGGTTATATTATGGAATTTTATAAGTTTTTCTGGATAGATATAGGCATTTTCCTCTTGAGATTTATTAACCATAGTTTATTGAAAGGTGAATTATCAGTCACTCAAAAGGAGGGCATTATAACATGTATACCAAAGACAAACAAAGAAAGACATTATTTAAAAAACTGGAGACTAATATCTTTGTTAAATAGTTCTTATAAATTATCATCAGCATGCATTGCACAGCGTTTAAAACAAGTATTACCTTTGCTTATAAATGATGATCAGACTGTGTTTTTGGCGGGGAGATATATAGGTGAAAATACACGTTCCATTTATGATTTGTTCTATTACACTGAGAAAAATGATATACCAGGATTATTACTTATTGCAGACTTTAAAAAGGCTTTTGATACCCTCTCCTGGTCTTTTATTGATGAGGTTTTAACCTTTTTTCAGTTTGGACAAGATATAAAAAAAATGGATAAAAGTATTTTACACACATATTTAATCTTGTATTTTAGTTAATGGCCATCTATCGGAGTGTTTTTTTTATTCACCGAGGCTGCCGACAGGTAGATCCACTCTCCCCATACATTTTTATTCTGTGTGTCGAAATATTGGCTGTACTGATCAGGACAAATAAAGATATTAAAGGAATTAAAGTAGGAGAAACTGAATATGTAATTTCTCAATATGCCGACGATACCTCCCTTATATTAGACGGCACCGAAAATACCTTAAACATGCTCTAATGGTTTTAAAATTCTATGGAGATATTTCAGTTCTTAATGTTAAAGTTGATAAAACCAGAGTTATACGGTTTGGGAAAAATAAAGGCTCTAATGTAAAATTATTCACAGACACAGACCTTAATTGGGATCAGGGGGAATTTGTGATCTTAGGAATTACTATGTCAACGCATTTGAGGAGTGTGGTTGCATTAAATTATGACAGAAAAATAAACGAAAATCATTATTACTGTCCCGGTCAAAAAGAATACTCACACCCTTTGGAAAAATCACTGTTATAAAAAGCTTAGCTTTACCAAAGTTAAATCACTTAATTTCATCATAACCTAATCCACCTGCATATTAATGTCGAAAGGACCATTGCTTCCGAGCAAAATTAGTTATTTTTCAGCCAAAAAGAATAGAGGTAAACATTTGCGATATCAGCGGGAAAATGGAACATCCGTCACCTAATGGAGACAATCTTAAGAATTGAATTGAATGTAGTTTAACGGCTCATCAACACAGTATAGGTTATTTAGAGCCGCCCCAGAGAGAGGGGAAGGATACATAGGAATCCGGGAACCTGCCCTACTCTTATTATCGAATAGATTTCTATGGTTCTTTAACGTGCTCGGAAGATAGACTGATACACGGGACCGCCCGGTTTACGTCCCCATCCGACGGACGAGGCTAAGGTAAAGTGTCTTGCCCAAGAACACACCGACGGAACTCAGTGGCACCACGGAGGATTGAACCCGGGGCCTCCGGTTACAAATCCGCCGCGCTACCGACTGCGCCACGCCAGCACAATCTTAAGAAAGTCTTCGTGAAAATGTTATAATTGCAGAATGTACAACTGTAGAAGCGGCATTTCAGACGCAATAGATTGAAATGATCACGCGTTGATTTCATGACCCGCGATCACTATTATTCGAGTGGAGATTTTTTCGAATCCGACTTTGTACAGATATGAATAATGTTGCTCCGAATTAATAAATGATGGAATACATAGCACACTAAAAAAAATTATGTAAACAATAATAAAATTAGATGTATTTTTCCTAAAAGGATAACTCATACGGCCCATATTTCTATCCGGTGCATGCGTCGGAATTTAATAATTACAATCTGATCCCTTCGAACTCAAGAAGACACTTTCCGCCAGTTTTGTCAACACAGAATCAAATTGATACTTACAAACAGTCAAATAGTAAATTAAGAAAAACATTGCACCGTTATTGATAACAACTGTTCGCTATAATGGTTTTTCTGTTACCTATTATTATTCAATGGTCAGTAGTAATTGATATGGCGGTAAAGAAAACACCGTGGGCAGACTTTAGTACCATCCAAATACATATACAAGGTCAGTGCATACAATGTTCTTAAATGCACCTACATCATGTACACTCAACCGAACTGTTCAATTTCCAAAGTCCCTAGTCCATCAGTGCTTTCAGCACTTTGATTTTCATTATGATGATGAGATCAATCGGAACACTCGTTTTTAAGATGTCAGATCATGTGTACTTGGCAGAAATCGGAAACTAAAGTAATATTTTTCAAACTCATAGTATGTGGACAAAAGCTAAGGGGATTTATCTCCTATAATTGAGGATACTGCAATCATCCTCCTTTTACATGTAAACAAATATCGAGATTCACTAGCCTAATAAATTGGCTGCTATGCAGTTTTAAGTTCGACTATTCGAAGAATAAGAGACCTTCGGCGTCGGCATCGGCGTCCTAGTCGGCGTCCCGTAACAAGGTTTGCGTGTAAGCTGTGTTTACAAGTCTATGTCTCTTACATAAATATAAAATATAAATATAAAGATAAATCCCCTGTTAGATAATCTACTGCATATAGTAATAAATGCAGTACATATAATGGTTCATCTACTACGTACAATGACTTATCTATCGCATATAATGATTAATTTACTGCATATAAATACTTTTCTACCACATATAAAGATTTATTTAACACATATAATTAAAAATGCACTGCATATCATGAAAGTTCTATCACATAAAGGGAAATGCACTGACTAAATGAATCTGCAACATCATACGAAAGTCATGGCGTTCCATCCTTAATTGTACATAACGGGTTAAGGGTGTATGCAAGGTCAGATGATCAAGGTCAGTACGTATTTCGTTGTAAGCAGGACAAATGAAACAAAGGTGTTGATTATCTTCAATACTATGACAGTGAACACATAACGGGGATGCGATTATATTATTCTGAAACAGATAGAGGTTCAATGAACTACAATTGGTATGTAAACGGGTGTGTAGAATTTGTTCTTTTCTATTTCCGACGTTAAAGTATTTGGGCGGTTGTATGATATTTCGATTTAAATAACGTTTAAATAAATGAATGGAATCTGTGTTTCTAATATCTTGAGGTAAAGAGTTCCACTCGCGAACAGTAGTTGGTAGGAATGATTCTCTATAAAGTTTAGTTCGAGCATTTACTGTCTGAAGATTAATTTCATTTCTTAAACGATATCGAGACGCGTTTCCTACTAAGGGTGATACCAGGAACGATAAATACGAAGGCGTTAGGGAGTGAACCATTTTATAAAACAGAATAAGTTGATGATTACGTCTCCGATTCTGTAAAGTTTCCAATCCTGTTTCTTTTTTTTTAAACGATCAGGGGATACCATTTCGGTCGTACCTGTCGTTGTTCTGGCTGCTTTGTTTTGAATATTGTCAACCTGTATCTTTTCGTAATTAGTGCAGTTATTCCCGCATAGTACACCCCCGTTTTCCAATAAAACTTATATAGATAGTTTCAAGAGATTTTTTATCGAGCTGGTGTTTTAGTTTTCTCATCATATTAATTCTACTCCATGCTTTATTTGTTATATACTTAATTTAGGAGTGCCCGCTACAGTCATTTGAAAGACTGATACCTAGGTGTTTAGGGCACTGAACTTCTGACATGTTTTAGTTAACCATTTGTAGAGTGGGGTGCGTAGGTTTACGAAGAAATATAAAAATATCGGACAGGGAAGGTAGCACTCAAGGAGGGCAGTCAACCACAAAACACAGAAACAAACACGCAAACAGACAAACAAGAAGGCAAAAGTAATAATAAATGCAAACGGCATCACAAACACAAAATGTTTGACAATCGGGCTACCGCATTGGAACGGTCAGTGGCAAAGTAGGCAACTGGGGGTTTAAACCGGTTCTAGGGTGCACCATACCTCACACTTACCCTACTTTCATCACATTTAAACAGGACAGTGTAAATAAAGAAATCCCCGCCATGATCTAATTTCTAACCAACAAGGCAGCGTCAATAGCCAATATAAATAAAACACAAATATGCTCGTGTAAATATAATACAAACAACAATAGCCTAGAAAGTCACAATGAAGGTACTCAATGACTTTGCAGAAGCCAGAGCAACAAGAAAATAAACCATTAAGGGCATGACAAGAAAGGTCATAGACAAACATCAAACGCCACCGTCCCAATGGGCTTTAGGTAGGCGTCCTCATAGGGTCCACAGCCTCTCCGGTCATCGTACAATTAAAGAGGAAAGCATAGTGGCGAACTGTAAAAGGGTCCACCATGCAGTACGTTGCAAAATGATAGGGTCATAATCTCTTTTGATAAACTTGTTTAACAAAGATAGTATGAAAGTGATCATGACCAAGAATCTTACGAAGTATATAAATATCATCACCATAGTTGTCAGGTTGTGATAGTCGTTGTCGCAGAAGAGTTCTTAAATTACTTTTATATTTGGAAAGAAGATCAGGATTACGATAATAAAATGTTGAATGTTTTTACAAAGTTTATGGTAACGGTAACCCTGAATGAGTAGCTTTTTAGTCATACAAAGATTACGAATATTAAAGTCCTCATCTTGAGTACAAGCTCTTGAAAAACGAATAAGTTGAGAAACATACACCCCATAAGAAGTTACTCGGGGTACATCCCCATCCAAGTGGGGATAATTAACAATGTCAACATTAAAATCATCTCTCTTGTCATATATTTTGCTAATTATTTCACCATTTTCAATCGAGAGATCTAAATCAAGAAAAGAAGCGTTATTATCAGATACATTAGCTTTGTTAAGCTGAAGTTCTTTAGGATAAATATCATTAACCATAGTTGGAAAGAAAGGGTTGTCAATGTTCAATATGTCATCCAGATACCGAGAGGTATCATTAAAGGCTTCAGTGACATCTGCTTGGGTATCTGGTGAAAAATTCAACATGAAATCACTGCAATAGCAAAATAAAACAAATCTGCGACAAGTGGTGCACAGTTCGTACCCATAGTCTATACAATTTGTCTATAAACGGTGGTTCCATACCTGACGGAAATATTATCTAATAGGAAGATGAGTGCTTCACAAACTGGACCCTATGATGACGCCTACCTAAAGCCCATTGGGACGGTGGCGTTTGATGTTTGCCCATGATCTTTCTTGTCGTGCCCTTAATGGTTTATTCTCTTACTGCTCTGGTTTCTGCCAAGTCATTGAGTACCTTCATTGTGGCTTTCTAGGCTATTGTTTTTTTTGTATTATATTTACACGAGCATATTTGTGTTTTACTTATATTGCCTATTGATGCTGCCTTGTTGGTTAGAGATTAGATCATGGCGGGGATTTCGTTATTTACACTGTCCTATTTTAATGGGATGACAGTAGGGTAAGTGTGAGGTTTGGTGCACCCTAGAACCGGTTTAACCCCCCAGTGGCCTACTTTGCCATTGACCGTTCCAAGGCGGTAGCCCTTTATGGTTTGTGATGCCGTTTGCATTTATTATTGCTTTTGCCTTCTTGTTTGTCTGTTTGCCTGTTTGTTTCTGTGTTTTGTGGTTGACTGTCCTCCTTGAATGCTACTTTCCCTGTCCGATCTTTTTATATTTCTTTTCATAGCAATTCAGCATAGTATAATTGTCTAAACTGCCGTTAGTAAAAACGCTTTAATATTATTACATGCCAAAAATGTAGTATTTTCTCTAGCGAATGTTTTTTTTTTAATAAGAGAAATTTTGCAGGATAACAGAAGATACTCTGTTTTGGACGGACTAAAAGTGTCAAGCCATTTGTTTGACCAGTCGGTGATCTTTGCAATGTCAGAATTGAGGATATTGGCTGCAACATCAATTTCATCGACAAAATATAAAGACTAGTATCGTCAGCAAAAAGTCGTATAATGGTATTAATGTCAGAAAAAATGTCATTTATATAAATTAGAAAAATTAAGTGGGCCAAGAATAGAGCCTTGTGGGACTCCAGCATTGATTGTAGTCCAATTATACTTAGCACCGGGAACAGCAACAGATTGAATACGGTTTTCAAGGTAATTGGTGAACCAAAATAAAAGATCAGCTGAAATTCCTGCCGCTTTCAGTTTAAATAGGAGCCCTTAATGCCACACTCGGTTAAACGCCCTACTTATGTCGAAGAAAATAGCTCTAACCTCTTTCCCAGCGGTGGCAGATTTCGCTTTATATACCTTCATTTATCATGATAAGAACAACTTTGAACACAGACTAGACATTAATGTCTTTTTAAAATAGTTTCTTGACAAAAACGCGATACAATCACAATGAAAAATCTGAATGAATCAATTGTAAACCTACGTCGTATGCATTTTCATGGAGCAATTTGAAGAAGCTTCTCATGCCTACTTAAGAAAATAATGATTCATTGGCGGTAAAACAAATTAACTCCCGTTTGTTACTCATCGGCATTTATTGCCGGGCCGGCAACTATTACATACGTAGTGCCTCCGTTATTGACGTAAGCATATACTAGTATGCCTTTTATATATCAATACTTCACCACTGGTAATCAGTGGAGCTACCTCCGTTTCCGAGGTAGTTCCAGCGCCAAAAATACAGGTAAACAAGGTGGATATGCTTTGCTATTTCTTCGTTATTTTCTCTATTGGCTTTGATATGAAAAATCGGGGAATGCTCTTTCGTGTAATTATGTTTAAGCTTCGCACACGACCCAACATTGTTCTCGAAAGATGCCTAATTTGACGCCAGGGACTTTAGCCAGTTCGAACTCTGCAGTTTTTTCTCAACTTTATCGTCGCCAACGAGGTTTTTCCACATTGTTTTGCCTATTTACGCTACATATCGACCCGAACACATCAAATATCAACCAGTTGGTGTCCGTATTTTGCCTGTTGACAGAATATATAGGTCCTTTGCCATAGCACCATAGCCCTGTGGAGATAGAACCATTGGCAACTTGACTACGACATTCTACTTGTTTTAAACACAATTTACATACCAAAATCATTGGTGCATCCCATATACTGGTTGCCTATATGATGCAGTACTTTTTCATATACATTGATGCAAATATGTTTGTTGATGACTGATTTTTAGCCGCATTTCGAAAGAAATCCAGGCTTATGGGTTGATGATTTCTGTCTGTCTGCAGCTGACCGTCCGTCCGTCCGTTTATGCGTTTTGACGTGTTGGTTCATGTTTTAGTTCTTCTTCATTTCTCAAAATATAATTGTCCATATTCATTGAAACTTGGCACTCTTGTTCAATATCATAATACACTGTTATATGGAAGAATCATAACTCGCATTCGCTTTAGGTAAACAACTGCTACCTATATGTTTACACGTATTGTTGCATGTGTCTCGGGGTCTAAATGCATTGTTGCGTGATAATTATTGATTTGGCCTTGAAGAAAGTTAAAAATAGTACAGATGTAAGCGTGTTTACAATGTATGCAAATTATGTATGCAAATTCATTTATGATGAAATTTGGACTCTTTTATTGGACTATTTCATGCAAATTCATTTATGATGAACTTTGGGCTGTTTTCATTGGACAGATCTGGGGAGGCTTTTGGAGCAGTCTTTGGGCAGTATATAAACAGGTTAGCTCTGGAAGCAGCCCAGCAGTTGTGTTATATTTAGTAACAATTTTGAATTGGATGCTTTTAAAATATAAAATATATTTGTGAGAGGATTTACTTATTATTGTGCTCATTCAAAACAACAGTGAAATTGGATATTTGGACTAAAACGGAACTATTGGGAATTAATTTAGACTTAAAGAGACACTTACTGGTTTGGATTAAAGAGACACTTACTGTTTTGGATTAAAGAGACACTTGCTGGTGTAAATTAAAGGAACATTGGATAATTTTATTTGGACTTAATTAAAAAATTCGATATTAATGAAAAACTCGATTTATGTATTCTGTAAGCGAATATTTTATGTAAATACATGTGTTAATTATATTTTTGTGTTGCTGGTTTTGCTTCTTTTCTTGTAACACAACCACTAGCCTTACATTGAACTATAGTATCTTTAGGAGCTATTTCCAAACTCTACCTGATCGTTAAACAAGCATGTCAACTTGCTTATTTACTGCTAACATACTTCATGACTGTAGATCAGGTCTATACAATGAACGCCCGATAACAGTGGTTGTCTTTGATAATTAGTCTTATATTGAATATTATCTAGGGTATAAATATTATTTTCAACTACAACCAAATAGTTTCTGACCTTGATATAGTAAATAACACTTCTAAGGAATGTGAATATAAAACATCAAAGTTTTGCTATGCTCCAGCAGGTCGTGTCATCACTGGTAATTTTGATATTGTTGATAAACGTATTCGGCATCTGTTTTCGAAAGGGTCTAAGTATACATTACCTTCAACTATCAGATCGCCCAATCCATTGAGGATTTTAGTATAAAATGTTGTCCTAGAGAACATGCGGACCCAAACTCTCTTTTTACTTGAAAAAAGTCAATTTTTAAAATTATAGATACACGTATTAACTTTTATAATGCTAATGCCTCTTTACTTCCTCCGAAACCTAGGTATTCCTTTCGTAATTTAAAATCGGGAATTCATGAATTTCATAATAAATTTCTTTAAGTTCCTGCTGATAAAGCAGCTAATAATGTAATTATTGTTTGACGCCTACATTATGTCAATGTTTTGTCTCTGGAACTCGGTAGCACTAATTCGTATACTCCATTTCAATCTACTGAGGATGATGTTGTTTTCAAACATACCACTCGGTGCACTACTTTCAATACTGGGATAGACGAAAAACAAATTGTCAACTATTTACTGGATTCTTAAATTACATAAAAATCCGTATAAGGTCCGCTTTATTTCAATTTCTAGTGCCTGCACCACCACAAACATCTCCAAACTTTTAACTACTTGTCTTACTGCCGTTTAAGATCACGTTAAACAATAGTGTGCTAATACTTTTGAAAACTCTGGGATTAATTTGTTTTGGTCTATTCAAAATTCAGGAGACGTTCTTGATAACATTTTCAATAAACGTCATCTACAAGCACTTAATATGACTTCTCTACACTATATGCAACCTTACCACATCACCTTATCACAGACAAGCTTATTGCTCTTATTTAAAAAAAACATTCGCTTGGGAAAATACTACATGTTTCGCCTGTAATAATATCAAAGCATTTTTTACTAACGACAGTTTAGACAATTACACTACATGAGGACTTGCCAAGAAGTGTGTGAAGAACGCATCTTCCTATTAGATAATATTTTCGTCAGGTATGGAACCACTTTTTATAGACAAATTGCTGGTATCCCTTAGGGTACAAACTGTGCACCCCGTCGCAGATTTGTTTTTATATTGCTATGAAAGAGATATAATGTTGAGTCTTTCACCAGATACTCAGGCAGAGGTTATTAAAATCTTTAATGACACCTCTCGGAATCTGGATTACATATTGGACATTGACAACCCTTTCTTTTCTACTATGGTTATTAATATTTGCCCTAAATAACTCCAACTTAACAAAGCTAATATTTCTGATACTAATCTCATTCGCAAAATATATGACAAGAGCGATGATTTTAATATTTTTTTTGTTAATTAGATGGGGATGTTCCCCGAGCAACTTCGTATATGTGTCTCAACTTATTCGTTTTCTAGAGCTTTTACTCGAGTTCAGGACTTTAATATTCGTAATCTTTGTAGAACTAAAATGCGACTCCATCAGGGCTACCGTTGCCATAAACTTCGTAAAACCTCTGCAAAATGTTTAATATCGTAAACCTGATATTTTTTCCAAATATAAAAGTAATTTTGGAACTCTTCTGTGACAAGGACTATCACAACTTGACTTCTATGGTGACGTGATTCACAAACTTCGTAAGATCCTTGGTCATGATCACTTTCATACTATCTTTGTTAAACTTGTTAAAAGGTTTACCAAAAGAGGTTATGACTCTATCAATTTGCAACGCGCTGCATGCTTGATGGTGGGCCCATTACAGTTCGCCACTATGCTTTCCTCTTTAATTGTGCGATGACCGGACAGGCTGTGGACCCTATGATGACGTCTATCTAAAGCCCAAAAGGACGGTGACGTTTGATGTTTGTGTGCCATTTTGTCTTGTCGTGCCCTCACTAGTTTGTTCTCTTGTTGCTCTGGCTTCTGCCAAGCCACTGAGTACCTTCTTTGTGGCTTTCTATGCGATTGTGTTTTTTTTGTATTTATATATGCACGATCATCTTTGTGTTTTACTTATATTGCTTATTAATGCTGCCTTATTGGTTAGAGAATAGTTTATGGCGGGGATTTCTTTATTTACACTGTCCCGTTTTATTGGGATGACAGTAGCGTTAGTGTGAGGCTTGGTGAGGCTTGGTGAGGCTTGGAGAGGCTTGAGGCTTGGTGAGGCTTGGTGAGGCTTGGTGAGGCTTGAGGCTTGGTGAGGCTTGGTGAGGCTTGGTGAGGCTTGGTGAGGCTTGGTGAGGCTTGGTGAGGCTTGGTGAGGCTTGGTGAGGCTTGGTGAGGCTTGGAGAGGCTTGGTGAGGCTTGGTGAGGCTTGGTGAGGCTTGGTGAGGCTTGGTGAAGCTTGGTGAGGCTTGGTGAGGCTTGGTGAGGCTTGGTGAGGCTTGGTGAGGCTTGGTGAGGCTTGGTGAGGCTTGGTGAGGCTTGGAGAGGCTTGGTGAGGCTTGGTGAGGCTTGAGGCTTGGTGAGGCTTGGTGAGGCTTGGTGAGGCTTGGTGAGGCTTGGTGAGGCTTGGTGAGGCTTGGTGAGGCTTGGTGAGGCTTGGTGAGGCTTGGAGACGCTTGGTGAGGCTTGGTGAGGCTTGGAGAGGCTTGGTGAGGCTTGGTGAGGCTTGGTGAGGCTTGGTGAGGCTTGGTGAGGCTTGAGGCTTGGTGAGGCTTGGTGAGGCTTGGTGAGGCTTGGTGAGGCTTGAGGCTTGGTGAGGCTTGGTGAGGCTTGGTGAGGCTTGGTGAGGCTTGGTGAGGCTTGGTGAGGCTTGGAGAGGCTTGGTGAGGCTTGGTGAGGCTTGGTGAGGCTTGGTGAGGCTTGGTGAGGCTTGGTGAGGCTTGGAGAGGCTTGGTGAGGCTTGGTGAGGCTTGGAGAGGCTTGGTGAGGCTTGGTGAGGCTTGGAGAGGCTTGGTGAGGCTTGGTGAGGCTTGAGGCTTGGTGAGGCTTGGTGAGGCTTGGTGAGGCTTGGTGAGGCTTGGTGAGGCTTGGTGAGGCTTGGTGAGGCTTGGTGAGGCTTGGAGAGGCTTGGTGAGGCTTGGTGAGGCTTGGTGAGGCTTGAGGCTTGGTGAGGCTTGGTGCACCCTAGAACCTGGTTTAAAACCCTAGCGGCTTTTTTTGCCACTGACAGTTCCAAGGCGGTAGCCCTATTGTCAACCCTTTTCGTGTTTGTGATGTCTTAGTTGGCCTTTTATGCATCTTTAGAGTTGTTCTTTGTTTCTGTGTGTCTTTGTGGTTGACTGTCGTCCTTGAATGCTTCGGTTTTTATATCTATATTTTATAATATATTTAACTCTCTCCTCATGCCAAACACATAGTCAACGTTTGGAGAATATACATACACTTTCCTTCATGAGGTGAATCATATTGTCTGTAACGAGAAACAGGTTCACTAAAGAAAGAAATATGTTGATGTATTGACAAAGCTCCGACAAAGTCACATAGAAGCAAGATTGTCTACCACCTTGAACACTTTTCATGGACTCAGATTTGACACAGCTTGCTCCTCTTTATCCATTACACAAGGGAGGAAAATCAAGTCTTTGTTTTGCAAGTGCAACCAGCGGTTCTATCATCTTAATACTTAGACTATCAGGTGTTGGTTTGTTGTCAGCCAGTCCTTTTGAACTTCTCCATCCCTATACCTCTGGACATAGGTTTGTATTATCTCTCTTACTTACGAATAGATTACGAGTTTTCAGAGGAAAGACTCTGATAGGATAGACAGGACCGTTGACGTCCCCATCCGAGGACGAGTCTTGACCAAGAACAGACGGACGGAACTCAATGCTGCCTGAGACGATCGAACGCGAGAAGGAACACTAAAGTTCAGCTTTAATCGAGTAATTTGGGTTATAATCCTTTGTGTTTTTCATCGCCCTGCATTCAGCCCTTACAGGGCTGAGCTTGAATGTTGATCGCAGTCCTGGGTTCGAATGTTTAACTCAGGGCTAGGTCCGAATATGAAATGCAGGACTGGGATCGAATGTTGACTTTAGGGCTGGTTTCGGATGCTAAACGCAGGGCTGTTTTTGAATGTTAAATGCACGGCTAGGTCCGAAAGTTGAACACGGGTCTGATTTCGAATGTTGAACGCAGGGCTCGGTACGAATGTTCAACGCTGGGCTGGGTTCGTCTGTTAACCAAGAGCTATGAACATAGAACTAAGTTCGAATGTTGAACGCATGGATAGGTTCGAATGCTAACACAAGGCTGGGTTCGAATGTTGAACGCTGCGCTGATTTTGAATGTTGAATGCAGGGCTGGGTTTGAATGTTGAGAGCAGGGTTAAGTTAAAACGTTGAAAGCACGACTGGATTGGGAAGATGAACGCAGGGCTCGGTTCGAATGTTGAACGAAAGGCTGGGTTACAATGTTAAACGCGTGGCATTAAACGTTATTTGTGCTAATGACTTGGAGAATCAATTGTATATGTAGCACTGCTAAATACCAAAACTCCACTTGGTATTTAGAACTCCGGTTGGTATTTAGAACTCCGGTTGGTATTTAGAACTCCGCTTGGTATTTAGCGATGCTACAGTGGCAAGCGGAGGTGTGAATTTATTTTAGCGGTGCTACAGTGTGCAAATAAAGTAGCGGACAAAGTAGCCCGGGTAGCGAAGTCGGGGCTCACTCACCTCTCACCTATTCAACTCGGGTTCGATCCCTGTCCACTTTGCCCACTCGGACACGTGCCACATCAAGACGCCACTAACGCTGTCGTCTGCACCATCGAGAGTGATTTAAATAAGCTATGTAGCTTTATTTGTGATCGAAGTAAAATAAACAAAGTTTATATTTACATATAAAGTCAAAATGATCCCACTCCAGGGTCACAGTATTTTATAAATTGATAGGATAATGTGCCTAGAGATTTAGAAATAAGTCAAAATACGACAATAAGAAATTATTCATAAACAGCAATTAAAAGAGTCAACAAGACCAAAGTTTGAGTTGAATGTAGGCCAACAGATATCAATTTGTTTGTTTGAATGGTATTTTGCGTCATCTTTAGCACATGTAAGGCCATATATGACTTTCGATTATTTTTTGTGGTAGAGGCAGACCATCCCATTTTTCATGGGTACGACCAGTACTGTAGAACATTTTACCAGTTTTCAAGGAAACGTTGTATAACATAATCAGCCCGGTTCATTTAAAAATCAGATGCGTGTGTTCTTTTACATAGGCGTTTCGGCGATCAAAATGGTGTTATTTTGCTTGTTGTGGGTATGACCAAAATATAATGCACTAAATATGAGGTTATTTTTTTATAAGGTAGCGGGGTGATCGCCCATCCCCCGCACCCACCTCCCCCCACACACACACACCAACCCACCCCACCGATCAGAAATGTGAAATGAGATCCCCTACCCCTTATATGAAATAATGGATCCGCCACTGTTTTAGGATTTCAAAATTGTCATCTGCACAGAAAATGAATGCGTATTGTGTGACTGAAGCTGTTTTCATGGAAAACTGAAAAAGTGTACCGGTTTCTGAAGCGTATCGTTACCGTTAATGGTACTTAAACCATTTTTACATACACATGAACACTATGTTTTAGTCCACCAACCAAGACGCCGATATGTGCGGTATTTTTGACGTGCTTGACGTCATCTTCAGCAATGCAGGGACATACGATCCAGAAAGATGCAGAAATGCTCTCCGTGTTCGTAACATGATTCAATGAAATGTTAATTTGTTATAATAACTTTTAAGTAAGGGTTGTCACAGTATAAAAAGTTATCTTAGTATATGCTATTAATATTTAGGGTCGGGTTGACCTTGACGACTGTAGGAACCCCATTTGTAACATACTTTTAAAAAGTGCCATGGTGACGAGTTCTTGTGTATATTTTGTATAATTTCGTAAAGAAAAGTTTTTGCATGTTAAAAAACAAATTAACATCTACATTACATGAACATTTTGTTGAATTTTAACAAAATATGTAAGGCTTGAGAGAACTTTTTCGCGTTTATCACTCCTCGTACACCTATCAATGTTATGCCCCACCGGACCTTCAGACTTGATTGCCGACACGCCGGATTTAGAATTACCTAGCAAGACTGCGGATAAAGACAAGACAAGAAAAGTTCCATATCCAGGAAATTAGACATACGTCTTTTTATTCTTTGTTGGGCATTAGAAATCAAACTTGAGAATATGTATTATTCCCCTTGGTAAGATCTCGGGCTTGCTAGTGCGGCAAACATTCAAATGTGTATTACTTTGGTGTACTATTATCCAAAATTAACAGAGTTTATACAAACTTGGTTACCAGCTCGACTATGGACGCCCTAATGTTGAGCGCCTTGACATTACAGGGAACCCATATTACGCTTCTGCATAATATATGATGACTGTTGGTCGACGAGCATCCGAGTTAACATTAACCAACCCATGGACTATTAATTTTATTACACTTTTCTTACCGAAAGTTGTATAAAAGTATTAAAATGTAATGTGTCTACGTAGACGATCTCATTTACGTGCTTAATATTTGCCATTTCCCTCATAAAAATGGAAACAATTTTGACGAAAATATACATTAGACGTGCAGGTTCTTTTAATAAAGAGTCAACAAGTTAAAATTGTGACATGAAATTGTGCGTCGATATGCCCCTTTAATATGTAAAAATTTACTGTATTTTTTCTAAAACCTTATGTTTTGTTTGCTAAAATTTCCTGTATTTGTTTCTATATATTTTAGTAAAGTTGGTTGACGGCCATAATGTGTAATGTGAATTTAAATTTACTTTTACTCTTATCAATTTTATAAGCTTTGTGTGTGTGCGTGTGTCTGTGTGTGTGTGTGCGTGCCTGCCTGCGTGCGTGCGTGCGCGCGTGCGTGCGTGTGTGCGTACGTACGTGTATGTATGTATGTAGGTATGTATAATGTTTATACCTATGATTTGTTATTTTGTATACAGTTATACTGTTCAAAGTGATTAATTTTTAAATAAAAAATAAATGTTACTATGATAAGCTTGTGTTTTTTTTTGTAAATTTAGCTCTACATAATGTCAATGTTCGTGATCATTTTGGTGGTCTAAATAAGGAATAGAATTCACTTTATTGTTTAGATCATAAAACACTAATCTAGATACCGAGAAAGTTGGTTTAACACATCATTTGATTGAACCGACGTAGACTATACTTGTGTTTGTTTTCGGCACATGTTAGTACTATTTAAAGCACAGGGTATAAAAGGACAAACGCTAAGAGCGGATATTTGTTTTAGTGGTAACGCATTTGACTGTCAATGCAGGGGTCGCAGATTCGATCCCCCGCTTCTCCAACTAAAACTACTAAGTCTTAAAAGTCTACTAAGACGTATTGAATTGAATGTTGTTTAACGGCTCATCAACACAGTATAGGTTATTTAGAGCCGCCCCAGAGAGAGGGGAAGGATACATAGGAATCCGGGAACCTGCCATGCTCTTATTATTGAATAGATTCCTATGGTATTTTTAAGTGCTCGGAGGATAGACCGATACACGGGACCGCCCGGTTTACGTCCCCCATCCGACGGACGAGGCTAAGGAAAAGTGTCTTGCCCAAGAACACACCGATGGAACTCAGTGGCACTACGGAGGATTAAACCCGGGGCCTCCGGTTACAAATCCGCCACGTTACCGACTGCGCCACGCCAGCCCTCCTACTAAGACGTAAGACCGAGGTCACGTGTATATGTGCTATACACTGCGCACGTTAAAGAAACCATTATCTTTAACGGATTTTGAGTTATGGTCCAAACAAAATTTCCCTATATAATATAGTAAATAAAGCAACAAAATCCCATAACTCTACTTTTACTTTACCCAGAGTTATGATTCATGCACTCTGCACATCCACTCTCTGTCCTTAATCAGTGTTTCAAGTTTGTAAATCCATTCACTGCCCTGTATCAGTGTTTCAAGTTTAAATTGAATCCCGTAAAGAGTTTTCGAGTTATTTTCCAGACAAAAGATTCATTATAAAAAAAATTATACTATATATTGATTAAGTAATTATTAAATCAAGGGCCATAACTCTGTTGTTACTAGGGCGATTTCAACCATGCTTGTGCGAGTCCACATAGGGACAAACATTACGTGTATGTGTCTTATGGTTACCAATATATGGCTCCGGACGGACGCATGAACAGACGGGGGATAATAACATACAAACGTTTTCGTCAATCAATGTTCCTCAAGCAGTTAAGAAGGTTATTGGGTTCATTGTTTTTCTTGTCTGTATTTGCGTGTTTTGTTGTGCAATTTAATAACTACGCTGTTTGTTTTAAATAGAGTATATAGAACCTATGACCCACCGTCAATATCCAGAGGGTAGTTTGGCAATTGCCACTCGAACACGTTTCCCCACAGTGTTTGTTCGTGTGCGGCGTTGCTACCTGAAGAAATATTTGGTTCATATACATGTATCGGAATTTTTTTACGTTATCAGTCAAAAATATTTATCCGCATGTTTTTCAGGAAAGTTTATCTATTAATTTGTGAACCACAGTAGGTACTATGCAGTGTACGTGCATCTGTATGTTTTTCTGAAAAAAATAGTGTTTTTGTTGCGGAATATTAGAAGGATTCATAAAATATCTTACATGTACCATTGTTAGCCCACGTTTTCTTATACACTGTATGATTGTTTTGATAACGACTGCATTAGACGACGTATTGATAATGACTGCAAAACACGACATATTCCTACAACATGTTTTTGCTTTTCTTTGAGTAAAGAAATAATTTATTTTATGACGAAGTGAGGGATAAAATAAAATACTACAAACAATACCGGAAATTCAAAATCATGAATCGCTCATGATGGTTTAGAAGTCTAGGACATATATGTATGCCATAGATTTCATATATATATACATATACTTACATATTAAAAGTAACTATTAAAAGCGTACGCCTAATCCGCCTCTTCCTTGAAACCGCCTATGGAAAACATTCGTACGAACAGACACGTGTGAAACACATTACTAAAATGTATAAAAATACTTTAATAGCACATTTAAATACTGCTAACAAGCTTCGGAAATGATGCCAATGTCAGTGTAACATTTACGACAATGTAAGGTTGTTGCAATTACCTAAATACACTTATAAATATTATAAATACAGTGTAGTAGCAAATTCCAACACTCTCCAAAGCTTCGGAAATGATGCCAATGCCAGTGCTACATTTACAAGGTGTAACTTTTGTTACAAGTAAACATATTGTAACATGTATAGCGTAGACGTTGTAACTTTTATCACAACTACATTTTGTAACATTTGCTGTAAGATTGTAACAGATAGCTTGTAGTGTAACATTTAGAACACAAATTGTTACTTTTACGGACGGCTAGAACAGATAGCGACGTTGTAACAAATGGGGTTCCTACAAACGTTGCACTCAAATTGTGGAAACACCGTATCAGTCACGGCGAAACAGTACACAGTCTGCGTGCTGCGGTGTAACACCGTATATATCTCATTCCGTATATAGCTCACCAATGAGCAATGCCTTCGAATAAAGCTCAAGGTGAGCTATATACGGAGCTCGTCTCCGCATAAAGCTCACGATAAGCTATATACGGAGGGCATGTGCCTTGATTCCGAATAAAGCTTACTCTTTTAAAAACTGAAAAAAAATTAAGTCCTGTTCCAATTATACTCATATTTCGTATTTGTATGATTATGATACATGAAAGTCTAAATATATGATTAAAGTATAGTTTAAGATATATGACTTGTAACGACAAGATCCTCATCTTTCCAGGAAATATATAAAAGTTTACTAAAGATAAAGACTTGTTGCACTATGTTGTATTTTTGTAATAGTAAGTGGTTGGCAGGCGCGTAGCGTGCCATACTCATTTACTCACGTGAGTAAACTTTACAATCAATGTCTGAAAAATTGAAATTTTTAAAAATCGAAAATTGCAATAAAATCGTAAGCTTTAGGAGGGTTCAGGTCTATTCTTCATTTTCTACAATGGTCAAAGTGTCATGACATATTATTACAAAATATGCCTGGAATTACCCCAGAATGCACAATCTAAGACTGCCATTAACCCAAATGTTCTCCCCCAAACCCCCCGCAACTCTGTTGCAGCATTATTATAGGTTTATGGGGACGGGCGCAAGTCCTAATAGGCGTCCGCATAGTAGGCGTTTAGGTATAGTGAGTAACTTTAATTTTGGCCACGCTACGACCCTGGTTGGTGTTATTGCTGTTGATGATGAAGAACTACCCCTTCCTGAGTGAGCAACTGTTTTTTTCTTTGCTTGGCACAGATTTTTTTACGTATAGTGCCTGAAGAGCGAGCCGTGCGCGAAGAGCGTGTAGTGCGTGAATAGCGTGCAGTGCGTGAAGAGCATGCATTGCGTGAAGAGCGTGCAGTGCGTGAAGAGCATGCATTGCGCGAAGAGCGTGCAATGCGTGAAGAGCGTGCATTGTGTGAAGAGCATGCAGTGCGTGAAGAGCGTGCAGTGCGTGAAGAGCATGCATTGCGTGAAGAGCGTGCAGTACGTGAAGAGCGTGCAGTGCGTGAAGAGATTAATTAATGATTAATAAAATATTGTCATTTAAGTATATCAGGAAACTCGGTCGTAAATTAGAAATTATCAAGGGACATCGTATCGGTTGAAAATACCAGATCGTTTCGTTGGTATCAGTATCCGTATCAGACCGATTTGTTCTTAACGGTATCGAACTCTGGTACTGAAACATTGTCTTTAGACTAGATCGTTCACATAAATCACTTTTTCTTAGAAGTTGCATTTTACAGTTGTGAAGTTATAAGCATCACAAATATCTATAGAGGGTTAGATGGCTCAGTGGTTAGAGTGTTGGCCTCTCACTCCGGCGGTCACGGGTTCGATCTCGCCCGGAGCGTTTTCGTGGATTCTCAATAGAACACTTAGTACTGGTGTGTGCTAAGGAAACGGACTCGAGAGAGATTCATACAAGCTAGTAGCAGTAGCAACAGCAGCAGCAGCAGCAGCAGTCAAGCTAGTTGTAGCAGCAGCAGCAGCAGCAGCAGCAGCAGCAGCAGTAGTAGTAGTAACAAGGGTAGACGCCATGTAACCAGCAACATAATTTATGCAATTATTTTCTGTTATTGTGCGCTCCTGTTTTAACTAATTTTGTATTTAGATGGTGATAGGCTATATACGGAATGACCATGCCTTTTCACCGTATAAAGCTTACTTTGGTGTGAGCTATATACGTAGAAAATGTGAGCTATATGCCTACATATAAAGCTTACTGGTGAGCTATATACGGAATGAGCTATATACCGTGTTACACTGCGGGATTATTTGCCGCTTAATATAGTGCAACGTTTCACGCGAATTGTGGAAACGTTGTACGCGGTGAAGCGTTACACTGTCTACCTGCTACTTGTCCTCTTAACAAAAGATTATTTGCCGGTGAATATAGTGTAATGTTACAACGTATCCTCTAAAAAAAAAAAATATTTGCCGGAGAATATAGTGTAATGTTACAACGTATCCTCTAAAAAAAAGATTATTTGCCGGCGAATACAGTGTAATGTTACAACGTATCCTGTAAAAAAAAGATTATTTGCCGGTGGGTGGGTGAATATAGTGTAATGTCGGTGGGTGAATATAGTGTAATGTTACAACGTATCCTCTAAAAAAGGATTATTTGCCGGCGAATATAGTGTAATGTTACAACGTATCTCTAAAAAAAAAGATTATTTGCCGGTGAATATAGCGTAATGTTACAACGTATCCTCTAAAAAAAGATTATTTAGTGGTGATCAAAGTGTAATATTACAACGTATCCTCTAAAAAAAGATTATTTGGCGGTGATCATAGTATAATGTTACAACGTATCCTCTAAAAAAAGATTATTTGCCTGTAATCATAGTGTAATGTTACAACGTATCCTCTAAAAAAAGATTATTTGCCGGTGAATATAGCGTAATGTTACAACGTATCCTCTAAAAAAAGATTATTTGGTGGTGATCAAAGTGTAATATTACAACGTATCCTCTAAAAAAAGATTATTTGGCGGTGATCATAGTATAATGTTACAACGTATCCTCTAAAAAAAGATTATTTGCCTGTAATCATAATGTAATGTTACAACGTATCCTCTAAAAAAATAGTATTTGGCGGTGAATATTGTGTAATGTTACAACGTATCCTCTAATAAAAAGATTATTTGGCGGTGATCATAGAGTAATGTTACAATGTATCCTCTAAAAAAAGATTGTTTGGCGGTGATCATAGTGTAATTTTACAACGTATCCTCTAAAAAAAAAGATTATTTGGCGGTGATCATAGTGTAATGTATAACGTATCCTCCAAAAAAAAAGATTATTTGCCAGTGATCATAGAGTAATGTTACAACGTATCCTCTAAAAAAAAAAGAATATTTGCCGGTGATCATAGTGTAATGTTATAACGTATCCTCTAAAAAAAAGATTATTTGGCGGTGATCATAGTGTTATGTTACAACGTATCCTCTAAAAAAATGATTATTTGCCGGTGATCATAGAGTAATGTTACAACGTATCCTCTAAAAACAAGATTATTTGGCGGTGATCATAGTGTAATGTTACAACGTATCCTCTAAAAAAAAGATTATTTGGCGGTGATCATAGTGTTATGTTACAACGTATCCTCTAAAAAAATGATTATTTGCCGGTGATCATAGAGTAATGTTACAACGTATCCTCTAAAAACAAGATTATTTGGCGGTGATCATAGTGTAATGTTACAACGTATCCTCTAAAAAAAGATTATTTGGCGGTGATCATGGTGTAATGTTACAACGTATCCTCTAAAAAAAGATTATTTGGCGGTGATCATGGTGTAATGTTACACTTTAATTAATCTTTAGATTTACCTACTTAGGTATAAGTGTCAGCACCAACATTGTGGAAACGTTATGTTAGTCACGGTGGCAGCTTACACATCGAACTTGTTACCAGTTTTTAAGGAAACTTACTCGATTTTTTTTTACAGTGTTGGATCGTATTTTCTATACAAGTGTAGGGTAATTTTCGTAACAAGACCTTTTTAAATTTGCTTTACTACATGTAACAATAGTATTAAGCTATTATATTTTTCTAATTCCTTTATCAAATCATCCAACAGCGTTTCTAGTCACCAATCTTCTAAAGTGTACCAGGTGCAAGTGGTTCATACGTACTACTTATTCTCTCCAGGGCTATCTCTAACTTGTACTAAGGTACAATTTGCAAAGAAATAACTTGAAAAAAAACAAGCTATAATAATATATAATAATAAGCTAGGATAAAACATAAATAGTGTAGATCTAATGTGATGTTTATAAAATCATGAACTTGTCTTGATATTTTATTATTGTCTGCTGTCTGATTCATATCTGATTACATAGTCGTAGTCGAATTATAAATCTGAGCTCCATCATCAGATAACAGTTCGCAGGTGATTGCAATGGAATCGTAAAGTTGAACCAGACGTTCTCATCTGCTTGGATTTTGTAATGGTGTTTTATGACGTGTTAATCACATTTTATGCCATATATGACAGTCGGTTGCTTTTTTGGGTAGAGGCAACATGGTTCAAACTTATTTTTCTTACATCGATTATAAATAACGAGCTTATTCTAATAACTCCATTACGTGGTCCCGCCTTGATTTCATTAAGCGATGGGAAAGCTTATATAAGCAGGAATTTATAACGGATCTCTCGACAATAAAACACGTTTAACAACGTTTTTAACTGAATAAATACGACAGCCGGTTTAAATGTACCTATTAAATGTTTAAATTTTACAACACACACACTTTTTAAGCCGAAATGAAGGATTTTATTTCATTCCGCAAGTCAACCCCGTTTTCGCTTCTTAGAGAAGGGATTGGATGGGGTATAAAAGTAAATACTCGGATCATGTAATGCTCAGTGTCTTCCTGCATGGGTAGAAACCGAGCTAAGCAAGTGCAGATAAAGTATCTTGCTCACGGACACAACACATGGTTATGGCGGGGATCGAACCCACGACTTTTCGAGAACCAGTACTGTACATCTCCCACCATCCGTAAGAATCGACACTTCCTCACTTACAAGTCGAACTCCTAGTGGGATTCGAACCCGCAACGGTGACAGCGAGAAGGTTTACAACGCAACGTCGTGAACCACTCGGCCACGGAGACGCCAAATATGCAATAAACGTAATGGATTTATTTTGGCATTACACCATGTGGTTTCCGGGCAAGAAAATGGCTACTGATTATCCAGAAGTGGGGTAAATATCCTCGCAGACAGAAGGCTAATTTTATCGAATTCATGTTCATTTTTGTCATGTTCATTTAATTCTTCGTCATGATCCGTGTACATACTGTTCATGAACGCGTCTCCAGCAAAATATGGAGAGTTTACAACAGAATTAGCAACAACTCTGCAGTTTTGCTCGTAAGAAGTTTCTAGACCCAGACTGCATATTTTATCTCGATATCATATTTTCGGCACATTTGACGGTCGATATTTTAGTGGTTTAGGCGGACCACCTACTTTTCCTGGGTAGAACCCGTTCTTTACACCTCCCGACATCCGTAAGAATCGACACTTTCTCACAAGTCGAACTCCGAGTGGGATTTGCCCCCGCAGCGGTGAGATGCGAGAAGGCTTACAAACCGTCACGGATGCGTATTTGGGGTTGTCTTTGGTACAGGTGTAAATACCGATGTAACGTTTAATTGGCTCAAATCTCTTGTGGATATAACCTTGATTGATAGATCGGAACTCTTTATTGGCAACTTATTGTATTGCCTTGTTGTTTGTTAAGCTCTTTTGATTATTTGAATAAAATTTATCAAAAGTTATCAAGTTTAAAAAAAATAATGATAATAATTATATTTTGTTTAAATTACAGACAGGAACTCAGGCAACGTAGACTCTTAAAAAAGAGAAAGATATTCATCCCACGCAATATCAACAACATCACACAATTATACAGCGATTACGCCAGCTTTATAGAAATATTCAGGTTCCTGGCGGAGGCTTGTGAATTAAAGGAACACATTGCAATCTTGATTATTTTCTATAAACTCGCGACGTCCCAGTAGTTTTTTTTATTGTTTTTTTTTACATAACTTACATATTAACAAATCATTACTAATACTTATTTAATTTACGGTGTCCTGTAAGGACCATCTTATCATCGCATTTTACATCGACCATCGCATCTTATGATGGACCATCGCATCTTACCATCGCATATTACTCTTACCATCGACCATCGCATCTTATCATCGACCATTGCATCTTACATCGCATTTGAACATCCACCATCGCATCTTACCATCGCATTTACCATCGACCATCGCATCTTACCATCGATCATCGCATCTTACCATCGCATCTTACCATCGACCATCGCATCTTACCATCGACTCGACCTAGGTCGATGGTCGGTCGATGGTCGATGGTAAGATACGACGGTAAGATACGACGGTAAGATACGACGGTAAGATACGGCGGTAAGATACGACGGTAAGATACGGCGGTAAGATACGACGGTAAGATGCGATGGTCGATGGTAAGATACGACGGTAAGATGCGATGGTCGATGGTAAGATACGACGGTAAGATACGGCGGTAAGATACGACGGTAAGATGCGATGGTCGATGGTAAGATACGACGGTAAGATGCGATGGTCGATGGTAAGATACGACGGTAAGATACGACGGTAAGATACGACGGTAAGATGCGACGGTAAGATACGACGGTAAGATACGACGGTAAGATACGACGGTAAGATACGACGGTAAGATACGACGGTCAGATGCGACGGTAAGATGCGATGGTCGATGGTAAGATACGACGGTAAGATACGACGGTAAGATACGACGGTTAGATACGACGGTAAGATACGACGGTAAGATACGACGGTAAGATACGGCGGTAAGATACGACGGTAAGATGCGATGGTCGATGGTAAGATACGACGGTAAGATGCGATGGTCGATGGTAAGATACGACGGTAAGATACGACGGTAAGATACGACGGTAAGATGCGACGGTAAGATACGACGGTAAGATACGACGGTCAGATGCGACGGTAAGATACGACGGTAAGATACGGCGGTAAGATACGACGGTAAGATGCGATGGTCGATGGTAAGATACGACGGTAAGATGCGATGGTCGATGGTAAGATACGACGGTAAGATACGACGGTAAGATACGACGGTAAGATACGACGGTAAGATGCGACGGTAAGATACGACGGTAAGATGCGACGGTAAGATACGACGGTAAGATACGACGGTAAGATACGACGGTAAGATACGACGGTAAGATACGACGGTCAGATACGACGGTAAGATACGACGGTAAGATACGACGGTAAGATACGACGGTAAGATACGACGGTAAGATACGACGGTAAGATACGACGGTCAGATGGCCCTAACACGACACCGTATTGATTAGTGTTAAGTAAATTATTTTTGCATTTTACTTATTGTTGAATATATTGCACAAATAATATATTCAAACATAATCTTGGTAGAAAAATGAATTACATTTGAAATTCCAAATGCATTACCTTTCATTTAATTATAAACAAACAAAACTTTCAAAGTGGAACAAGCATGATTAATAAAAGGAGCTTATACATTCACTAAATGCAGATCCCTTATCTTATACATTCACTAAATGCAGATTCCTTATCTTATACATTCACTAAATGCAGATTCCTTATCTTATACATTCACTAAATGCAGATCCCTTATATCATACATTCACTAAATGCAGATTCCTTATCTTATACATTCACTAAATGCAGATTCCTTATCTTATACATTCACTAAATGCAGATTCCTTATACATTCACTAAATGCAGATTCCTTATACATTCACTAAATGCAGATTCCTTATACATTCACTAAATGCAGATTCCTTATACATTCACTAAATGCAGATTCCTAATACATTCACTAAATGCAGATTCCTTATACATTCACTAAATGCAGATTCCTTATATAATGACTCTGACTAAATGTTACTGTTTGGTAAACACTTGAACATTGCCGTGTTTCCCTTTAAAGCGTGTAAGCAACTTGTTGAAATAAATTCTCGTGATGAAA
>JAWPHD010003698.1:107500-208806 GCA_037043455.1 Cyrtodaria siliqua
GTCGTAGTCGTCGTCTTCGTCGTAGTCGTCTTCTTCGTCGTAGTCGTCGTGGTCGTCATAGTTGTCTTCGTCTTCGTCGTAGTCGTCGTGGTCGTCATAGTTGTCGTAGTCGTCGTCTTCGTCGTAGTCGTCGTGGTCGTCATAGTTGTCGTAGTTGTCGTCTTCGTCGTAATCGTCGTGGTCGTCATAGTTGTCGTAGTCGTCGTCTTCGTCGTAGTCGTCGTCGTGGTCGTCATAGTTGTCGTGGTCGTCATAGTTGCCGTAGTCGTCGTCTTCGTCGTAGTCGTCGTGGTCGTCATAGTTGTCGTAGTCGTCGTCTTCGTCGTAGTCGTCGTAGTCGTTGTTTTCGTCATCGTCGTCATCGTCGTCGTCGTATTCGTTGTCATAGTCGTCGTAGTAGATGTCGTATTTGTAGAAGTTATATGGGTGTGGTAGTACTAGAAGTATTTACATCTTCAGTTGGCTCTTATGATCGCGGGTAGCTTCATCTCAGTGTGTAAAAGAAGACAATAACGTTTAAAAAATGCAAAGTGTGCACTGTTTCCAGTTTTTGTGCAATTTCGTGAACAGAAATAACAGAAACATTTATTGTTTAGCCTGGATAATGGGAAATCGAAGGGTGTAGTGTGACCTTGAAGAACTGGTACGTGTAAGCGCTAATCGTGCTTCTGTTAAACCCCGACAGATTGGATCAGGAAGTGCACAGCTTAACTTTATGTACCAATTAAATGTTATGTATATAATAGCAGCGCAACGAACCTATACTGAGCAAAAATAAAAAGTACCTACTTTTCTTTCCCTTATTTTCTGGACAACAAAACAGGAAGTAATTAATAAAATATATGGAATGGTTAAATAGACCTCTACCAATAGTCCAAGTAAAGAATTAATTGAACAGTTGAGCAGTTTAGTGAAAGAGGGTGTTATCCCCCTTTTCTTTAAAAATGCATTTTGGCCTAAAAATCATCAAGTCTATGAAAGATACCTAAATTTACCCGACACAATATGTTCTGTGTGCTCCTTACCCAAACATATAACACTGTAACGGGTAAAATGTAACAAGAAAGGAAGTAATCAAATGTATACAAATACTACAATGAACAATATTCACTTACAGAAAACACATCAAATGGATCCAGTATTTCTTTAAAATCCGATATACAAATAAAGTCCAAATATATTGGCAAGTGTCCCTTTAATCGAAATTGTCAAGTGTCCCTTTAATCGAAATTGTCAAGTATCCCTTTAATCGAAATTGTCAAGTATCCCTTTAATCGAAATTGTCAAGTGTCCCTTTAATCCAATTTCACTTCAAGTCTCTCCTGGTTTATTAATTCACAATATTCCAAATGTCCAAATAATCCAATGTCACTTTTATTAGAGATGAGCACAATAGTTTTATCCTCTCACAATATATTTTAAAATCACAGCATCTAATAGTTTCACTTAATACCGAATTTGATCATATATCTAGATACTCAACTCTAAATACTGAATACTGAAACCAAACAACAACCTCAAAAGACTGTACTTATACTGCCATAGAATGTATTAGAACATTTATAATATTCCAGTAAGATAGTCACAGTGTTAGTATACAGCTGAAGAATTGTTTCTTAGAATACATTCAGCCCCATATTTCCTTGTTAATGTTTAATAGCAGAAACGTTTATTAGCATGATAAAGTAAGTTTCCCAGAATTCTAACCAGGTTTGATTTTTCTCACTTTACTATGGAAGGGGCATGGAGACTCCATTACGCTATTGTAACATCTTTTTTTTTACTAAGTATATTTTATGCTTCTTTCTAAAAGCGTTAACGTATTAAGGTAATTAGACAGGACCCGAGCCTTAAAGTTAAGTCATTGCATTTAAATCGTTAAGTTATCTATAATCCCGTTCTTAAGACCACAGACATAATAATAATGTCAGGGGAACTTGTATCCGATTAAACGAAACGTATCTCGTACATATTTCAAAATTTAATCTTAATAATAAAAGATTTAAAACATTTTAAAACGTAGATTTTATCATGGTAAGTAGTTTTTCTTTTTAATAAATGGGAGCGTCCGTGACCGAGTGGTTATAGTCACTGACTTGAAATCACTTGCCCCTCACCGCTGTGGGTTCGATTCCTCGTGGGCCTTCGAGGCGAGGAAGCTATCAAGCTGGCTTGCGGAACATCGGTAGTTATACCCGGGTATTTTCGTGCCCGTGCAAGAAAATTGCCCGGAGGGCACCTGGGGTATTCCTCCAATGGAAGCTAGAAAGTCGCCATATGACCTTAGTTGTTGGTGCGACTATAAAATCCAATTCAATTCAATTCTATTCACTTTTAATAAATGTTCGTTTTCGGTAAATAAATGTGCAAGTAGAATCAGTGAAATCTGGTCGGCAACATTTATTTTGGATCAGTTACACAAGTAACACTTTTTTTCCAAAGTATCTACATTACTTTGGTACTGTCGCCAATGCTGGAAAGAGTCCAAGAAGCATCTTGGTAATTATATAATTCTACTTTTTGTCTATATGGGGGTGGCTTAACATATGTGTTAACGGTGCGCTCTAAAACAAATGCACCATATGTTATTTATCAATATATGTATATGTTCTACGCAAAGTAAGAATATGGACGATTCCGGAATTGCTCTGCGCAAAGTAAGAATTCTTAAAATGCGCAACGATTCCGGAATTGCGCAAGACTATTCCGGAATTGCCCAAGGGGTTAAAATATATAAAGCATACATAAAGTGCCTCTGCGCAATTTGAGAATGTTCTGCGCAAAGTAAGAATTTGTGTTGGGATCTGAAATTGTGAAACCTATTTATTTTCTATTTTCATCTGCTTATTTGCTTTATCCATCTTTGACGAAAATATAAATGTGTTTCACAGTTTAGTATCGTGTATGATTTACATGAACTTAATTATTAACAAAACAATTTGAAGTCCTAAACTTCAAACAATAAAGTACATATTTTTTACCATATTACATACTATTTGGTTAGAAAATTCAATTGAACTATGTTTATTTTTTTTGTAACGAGATTGATTTGTATTTAATTATATGCAAGTAGGGTAAAGTCAAAATTATACTGGATAAATAAATCGAGATGTTTGATAAACACATCAAGATTGCCGTGTGTCCCTTTAAACTCCAATCTATCATTATAATATGTTTGCAACAGTGTTCTTCTCAGTAAATCTGATATAAAGTAATTGCGTATTTGTTTTTAATATGATTATTTTGTTCATGTTCTCACTATCTTCACATTTTCGAGTAACTGTTTAGCCTATAAACAGGTTTATAACAAGTTGCAATGTAAGCAAATGTAAATGTAAATAATAATACTATTTCTACAATTATACAATTATAATATTTCTACAATGGGTCAGTACGATTTAATTGTTAATAAAACAGTTTAGTTTGGCAAACTAGACGACTCGTTTAGTTTTGTTGAATATCATATGACGCTTTAAGGCTCTAATATATATTTGCTTCTATCGAATGATATAACTATATAACTTAATATGCAAATATATGAGGCTATGCAGCAGATTTGTTTTTAAATTGTTTTTTAATTATTAACATTTATGAAAATGGCATATTATGGTAAATCTTCGATTGTGGACTTTTCGCAATTGTAAACGCGACTTCCATATCTTTTGGACACGATCCAACTTCAATAGTATACAGTCAGGATTTGATGAGAGATCATTTCCTTGCATGCGTGGATGAAAAGAAAATGACACCATTTCCACACAAGATTAGTATATTGATAAATAACAAATATATAATTTCAAAATATTTGTGTTGAATTGGGTTTTACGGCGAACCAACACAACAAAAAGGTTATATGGCGCCAACACGAATGACAATTTTAGGTCTACCTCCATTTACAGCGCGATATCGTGATAAAATACATCGAGATATCGAGATAAAAAATATGCAGACTGGGTCTAGAAACTTCTCACGAGCAAAACTGCAGAGTTGTTGCAAATTCTGTTGTAAACTCTCCATTTTTTGCTGGAGTCGCGTTCATGGTTTTCTGCCACCACTCAAGAAGAACATGAACAGTATGTACACGGATCACGACGAAGAATTTAATGAACATGACAAAAATGACAAAATGAACATAAATTCGTGTGAGGATTTTTAACCCTCTGTCTGCGAGGATATTTACCCCATTTCTGGATAATCAGTAGCCCTTTTCTTGCCCGGGAACTTCATGGTGTAATGCCAGAATAAATCCATTACGTTTATTGCATATTTGGCGTCTCCGTGGCCGAGTGGTTAACGACGTTGCGTTGTAAACCTTCTCGCCTCTCACCGCTGCGGGTTCGAATCCCTCTGGGAGCTCGACTTGTAAGTGAGGAAGTGTCGATTTTTACGGATGGCGGGAGGTGTATAGTACCTGTTCTACCCAGGAAAAGTGGGTAGTCTGCCTCCACCACCAAAAAGTCGACCGTCATATATAACCTTACAAGTGTTGAAAATGACGTAAAATACCATACAAACAAAAACAAATTATTGCATATTTGTGGTTGAGTAATGCAGTAAACATAGATTATGTGGAGACACGCGTGATAAAACTATTCTATTATTAAAATAAAAAGTTAAAACCATGACCATTTAATTTGTGAAAGTGTTTTAAAATTAGTGTTTAAAGCCAACAGAGCATGCTACACTCGACTGAACGGATTATCAATGCATGTTGTTGTTTTTGAAACTATGTGATTTGCATTTTTAATAGCCCCTCGTTTCTCTTCTAAATGTCGTTAAAGGGACACGTGACAATCTTTAAGTGTTTAGCAGCAAATTAAAATTAGCACCTCAATTTATTTATCCAGTATCATTTTGACTTTAAACCTGCTTGCATATAATTAAATAAAATGTTGAGTTTCATGTTTTCGTCTTATTCTACCATAAGTTTAAATGTATTATGGGTGCAATATAATTAACAATTAATAATATGCAATAACAATTTGCTCTATATTATTCTTATAATTAATATTAACGATTGGAAAAATTCAAGTTATGAAGAAAAACTAACGGGACGCATTGATTTTTTAAAAAATAAAGATTGCCATGTGTCTCTTTAAATTAGAACTCAACGTATGATGGAGTTCGCCCCGGCGTCGGCCCCGGATAACCTTTTACGTTAAGCTCACATCTTATCTCTTGAAGGAATTCAGTAACATGTTACACATGCATTCCCTTTCATAGGAGGAACTCGTAGAGACAAGTAACATAACTCTGGTATGCATTCAAACATAGTTATTCTCCTTTTTGGCAGATATCTTTGCTATATAATTAAACAGAGTTATTCCCCATTTTTGACATATATGGTACGATATATTTCTATACAGTACTGGTTCTACCCAGGAATAAGTGGGTGATCTGCTTCCACCACTAAAATATCGACCGTCAAATGTGCCGAAAATATGACGTTAAACCCCAAACAAACTAATACTATGAAGAATCAGAGTACTGCGTACTGAATGGCGAAAACATTAGTAAGCCAATGGTTTTGAGCTGTTCCTATAGCTATGATTAAAGAGTGTATGAATTTTAATGACTGTTATTGGCGAAGTGATTCTTGTTAAATGTTATAGATCTCTCAAGCCGAGGCGTCCTCATCCAATGAGCAAGACGCCGCTGAATCATCACCTAAAGTTTATTATTAAGGGTTGGTTGTAGCAAGTGGCAAGTTATTGTTTGAGATAGTTGGTTAAAATCTCTTCTTTTTTTAGTAGTCGCCATGAACTTGTATTTTTAAAAATGTATTTTTTAGCTGTGCCTGCCAATTTGAATTTCCGGCCGAAATGATTTTTACTTAGGACCAACTACACATCAAGAACAACATTCCTGTAAAGTGTTATGCAAATCCATCAAGTTTGTTTTAGAGTAATCGCCACAAGATTTTCCTATATAACTCTATGTAAACATATGATGGCCATGTTTGACATCGAATCGAAATGAATTTTGTGTAGAACCAACTACATGTCAAACCAGTCATGTTAGTAAAGGATCCAAACAATATTACTTATGGTTTCTGAGAAGTAGTCACCACACACTTGTATTGTGTAACATCTATTTGTAGCTGTGGTAGCCATCTTGAATTTTCGGCCGGTCTGGGGTTTTTTTTAGGACCAAGAGCAACATTCTTGTAAACTTCCATGGAAATCCATGAAGTTGCTTCAGAGGAGTAGTCACCACAAGTTGTTCCTATATAACTCTATATAAACACAGATGGACGCTGAATGCCATGTTTGACATCAAATCGAAATTAATTTTGGTTAGGACCAACTACAAGGCATGCCAGTCATTTTGGTTTAGGGTTCCAAAAGCAATAACACATATGGTTTTTGGTAAGTGGCCGGCAAGAAATTGATTGTAAAATCTTGAATTTCCGGCTGACTTGTATTACCAGACATCAAGATCAGTTTCATGAAAAATCTGTAAAGTAGTTTCAGAGGAGTAGTTGCCACAACAGTGCTCCAAGAAAATAAAAATTGGGAATAGCCCAGCCCATTTGCAGTAGATTTCAAAAGTCACATGCCTTGACTGAAAAATCACTTGCCCTGATTTTTTTAACTTGCCCCGACTTGTTATTACCAATGAATACTTGCCAGTACATATTTTTTGTCGATGTTAAATATTTCGCTTTTTATGCCCCGCCACGAAAGTGGTGAGGGCATATAGTGTTACCCTTGTCCGTCCGGACGTACGTCACGTCCGTACGTCCCGTTTTTTACATTCGAGATTTTTAAGTCAATTTCTCAGATACCAAAAGCCGTACAGTTTTCAAACTTCATACACACTTACATCTTTATTTCGGCAATATGTTCCTACCCAAATCAGGTCCATACAAATGACCTTGGCCTACTTTTTACACTTTGTTAATTTACGTTGAAGTTTTACATTCAAGTTTTTTACATCAAAGTTTTTGTTAAGTCCTTTTCTCCAACACCGGATGTCTTAGAGCTTTCAAACTTTACAAATTAATGTTGATAGCTACCTGAGAGCTTTCAAACTTTACAAATGTTGATAACTACATGACAGCGATATGTTCCAATAAAAAGTGGGTCAGTATGAATTACCTTGACCTACCTTTGGCACTTTGTTAATTTACATTGAAGTTTTACATTCAAGTATTTTATTATCTCAGTTTAGCCATACAGTTTTCAAACTTCATACACGCTTAAATCTGTATGACAGCAATATGTTCAATTCCAAATCAGGTCAATATATATGACCTTGACCTACTATTTACACTTTGTTAATTTACGCTAAAGTTTTACATTCAAGCTTTTTATTATGCCCATTTCTTTGATACCAGAAGCAGTACAGCTTTTAAACTTCATACACACTTACATCTATATGACAGCAATATGTTCCTACTCAAATCAGGTCAATATAAATTTCCTTGACCAATGTTTTACACTTTGTTAATTTACATCAAAGTTGTTCATTCAAGTTTTTTACATAAAAGGTTTTTGTTAAGTCCATTACTCCAACACCAGATGCCTTAAAGCTTTCAAACTTTACAAATGTCGATAACTACCTAACAACGATATGTTCCAATGAAAAGTGGGTCAGTATGAATTACCTTGACCTACCTTTGGCACTTTGTTAATTTACATTGAAATTTTACATTCAAGTTATTTATTAACTCAGTTTCTCAGATACCAAAAGCCATACAGTTTACAAACTTCATACACACTTAAATCTGTATGACAGCAATATGTTCCTACCCAAAGAAAGTCAAAATATATTACCTTGACCTACTTTTTACACTTAGTTAATTTACGTGAAAGTTGTACGTTCAAGTTTTTCTTGTGTTCATTACTTTGATATCAGAAGCAGTACAGCTTTTAAACTTCATACACACTTACATCTATATGACAGCAATATGTTCCTACCCAAATCAGGTCAATATAAATGACTTTGACCAATTTTGTACACTTTGTTAATTTACATCAAAGTTTTTCATTCAATTTTTTTACATCGACGTTTTTTGTTAAGTCCATTTCTCCTACACCAGATGCCTTAGAGATTTCAAAATTTACAATTGCTGATAACTACATGACCGCAATATGTTCCAATGAAAAGTGGGTCAATATGAATTACCTTGACCTACCTTTGGCACTTTGTTAATGTACATTGAAGTTTTAAATTCAAGTTTTTTTATTAACTCAGTTTCTCAGATTCCTAAAGCCATACAGTTTCCAAACTTCAGACACACTTACATCTGTATGAAAGCAATATGTTCCTACCCAAATCAGGTTAGTATAAATGACCTTGACCTGCTTTTTACACTTTGTTTATTTACATTAAAGTTTTACATTCAAGTTTTTTATTATATCCATTACTCCGATACCAGAAGAAGTACAGCTTTCATACACACTTACATCTATATGACAGCAATATATTCCTATCCAAATCAGTCAATATACCTTGACCTACCTTTTATACTTTGTTAATTTACATTAAAATGTTTCATTGACCTTTTCAGATCACTCTTCGTCCGTCGCCGTTAACTTTTGCTTCGAACAACTTCTCCTCAGAAACAGCTTTGCCAATTTTGACCAAACTTCACAAGGACGATCCTTAGATAAATGTTTTTTTAGATTTGTTAAAATTAAGTCAGCGCGACATCCTAGATGGCCGCCATTACCATATGTAATCCAAACCTGAAAAAATCTACTTCCCAGAACCGCTATACAGATTTCGAAAGTTTTTCTTTTAAAATGATCGCCAATGCCTAGACTATCAACTATGTTCAAATGACTTTATAAAATCTTCCTTTCTGAAACTGCAAGAGCCAGAGGTTTACTATTTTGCATTTGCTATAAGCTTATGGTCCTCTACCAAGTTGTTCAAATGGTGATCCTGGGGTCAAATTTGACCCCGTCGAGGGCGTCATGATTTTACATAGATTTATATAGTAAAAAAATTAAAAAATCTTCTTCTCTGAAACTACAAGAGCCAGAGGTTTAATATTTTGCATTTACTACAAGCTTATGGCCCCGCACCAGGGGTCACATGTTTAACATAGACTTGTACAGAGAAAAACGTTTAAAAAATCTTCTTCTCTGAAACTGCAAGAGCCAGAGGTTTAATATTTTGCATTTGCTATAAGCTTATGGTCCTCTACCAAGTTGTTCAAATGGTGATTCTGGGGTCAAATTTGACCCCGTCGAGGGCGTCACGATTTTACATAGATTTATAAGTAAAAAAAATAAAAAATCTTCTCTGAAACTACAAGAGCCAGAGGTTTAATATTTTTTATTTACTATGAGTTTATGATCCTTTTCCAAGTTTATTCAAATGGTGACCCTGAGGTCACATTTGGCCCTGCACCAGAGTCACATGCTTGTATGGGGATTAAACTAAAAAAATCTTCTTCTCTGAAACCACAAGGCACACAGCTCACATATATTACATGTAGCCCTGGGTCACATTTGACCCTGCCCCAGGGTTTACACTCTATCACCTTCATTTTGTATTTGATATTTACCAAACCTTGTCAGTGTCTTTATATCAATGTTGTTAACACAACAGAGGCCACATTTCTTGAACAATCTTAACCAAACTGGCAAATATTGTATATGACCATAAGTTTGATAATGGGCCAGTACTCAGGTGATCGATTTAGGGCCATCTTGGCCCTCTTGTTTATTAAGTCAATTACTCGCATACCAAAAGCCTTACAGTATTCAAACTTCATACACACTTACATAGATATAGCACCATTGTGTTCCTACCCAAATCAAATAACTTGCCTTTTAATATTACACTTAACATTTTGTTACTCCATTTTGTAAGCAACCGATAACCCTTTAGCGGGACACATTTTCTAGTTTACTTTGTTTTGTTTATAATTAATTAATAATACACATGTGATTATAATCAAACAATAAGGTTCTATTTTCCTTTTATTTATCAATTGAATCATATAACAAAAACAACATTGTTTTCTTTTATATTTTTAGGATTGCGCCGCAAATCACGTCAAAAACCGTACCGGGTCCCGCAAATTAAACTATCCAAAACAGGTACGTTTGGTGTCAGACCGGTGAAAAACAGCCCATTGAACACAATGCAAACTATGCCCTGTTTGGGGCTCAGTCACACGTCCCACAACATTCGTTCACGTATATACACTTTAATCCTGTGAATCACACATCTTTGGCTATCAAATTGTCCTATATCCAGTAAAAAACACCGATTCAGTTTTTCAGCAGTTCATATCATTCATTCACAAAATGCGTATTTTTAATTACACACGGTCAAAGCCGCATCTCTACCTAACCTCTGTGCTCATACGCGACGAAGACATAGTCCTAAAAAACACAGTAAAATACTTGTTATTAGTGACAGCACACATGACATTTTAACATCAGGGTAAATTTAACTGCGAAATGAAAATCAATTTTGAGAAAAACACATGCAAATGAGACACTTTGGATTTTTACATGGAACTATTTCAGCACCCTACGACCCGGAAGTAATTCCTGACTGGTCTGACACCGTTTGATGTTTTCCTACTGAGCATAGTCTTGATCATATTCGACGCTTGATTGTAAATACAAACATTACAAGCGTCGCAAAAATCTAGACAAGTCGTCAGACTGAGATACAACGTTCAGTACTTGAAATATTTGGTAACATCCGCAGGGTGAAAACGGTATACGGTATACCGTTTTCGCCAAAAACATTACTCGGTTTTACAACTGATAACACTCTTTCTTAGAATAGCCAAATTGATAACGTTTTTAAAAAATATCATTCATTGTTATATCTGTTATCTCGCATAAAGATCTACTTTTCTATACGTATGCGTAAATTATTGTTCAATGCTTATATCTTACACCATTTAGATTACTGCGGTGACGTTTACATGGTATACATTACACAGTTGTAGCTGTGACGTATACACTACAGTTGTATCGGTGATGTATACGCTATATAGTTGAAGCTATGACAAATATACAACACAGTTGTAGCTGTGACGCATACACTACCCAGTTGTAGCGGTGACGCACACACTACATGGTTGTAGCGGTGACGTATACACTACACAGTGGAAGTGGTGACACATATAATTGCCAGTGTAGCGGTGACACTGCATAGTTGTAGCGGTGACGCATACTCTACACAGTTGTAGCGGTGACGCGTACACTACACAGTCAAAGCGGTGAGGCATACACTACACAGTTGTAGCGGTGACGTATTTACTACACAGTTGTAGAGGTGACGCACACACTACACAGTTGTAGCGGTGACGTATACACTACACAGTTGTAGCGGTGACGTATACACTACACAGTTACAGCGGTGACGCATACACTACACAGTTACATCGGTGACGTACACACTACACAGTTACAGCGGTGACGCACACACTACACAGTTGTAGCGGTGACGTATACACTACAAAGTTACAGCGGTGACGTATACACTACACAGTTACAGCGGTGACGACACAGTTGTAGCGGTGACGTATACACTACACAGTTACAGAGGTGGCGTATACACTACACAGTTGTAGCTGTGACGCATACACTACACAGTTACAACTGTGACGTACAAACTACACAGTTACAGCGGTGACGCACACACTACACAGTTACAGCGGTGACGTATACACTACACAGTTACATGGGTGACGCACACACTACACAGTTACAGCGGTGACGTATACACTACACAGTTACAGCGGTAACGCATACACTACACAGTTGTAGCTGTGACGCATACACTACACAGTTACAGCGGTGACGTACGCACTACACAGTTGTAACGGTGACGCACACACTACACAGTTACAGCGGTGACGTACGCACTACACAGTTACAGCGGTGACGCACGCACTACACAGTTACAGCGGTGACGCACGCACTACACAGTTACAGCGGTGACGCATACACTACACAGTTACAGCGGTGACGTATACACTACACAGTTACAGCGGTGACGCATACACTACACAGTTGCAGCGGTGAAGTATACACTACACAGTTACAGTGGTGACGTACACACTACACAGTTGTAACGGTGACGCACAGTTGCAGCGGTGAAGTATACACTACACAGTTACAGCGGTGACGTATACACTACACAGTTGTAACGGTGACGCACACACTACACAGTTGTAACGGTGACGCACACACTACACAGTTGTAGCGGTGACGTATACACTACACAATTGTAGCGGTGACTCATACACTACACATTTACAGCGGTGACGCATACACTAACAATTAAAGCCTATATATACGTCCATATATAAAACGTAAGGGGCACACGCCGGTTTCGCCATACCTTAATCCACGTTTGTATACTTTTGGTTATTCTAAACTGGTCTACTTAATGTATTTCGCCTTTCTTTCGGTAATGCAGTCTTATTGAAAGGAAAATATCACGGCACGATACAAAATAGATACAAAAATGATTCGACGGCTGGGTTCACTCGATGTAATACGTGTTTTGTATGTTCACTCGTTTGCATCTGCTCGCTTCTGAAAAAAGCACGCCTTCCGTCTCGTAAAAGAACTGCTTACACCAATTTGGCATATACTTTCTAAATGGTTAAATGTTTTCTATTGTGAATTATTTGTAAGTCAAGTTACGGAACATTTAAACAAACCATTAAGGCTAGAGACTGGTCGTGCCGTTGGAGAGCCTCCTGAACAAAGACTTAGCAGATTTTGCAATAACACTCAAATTGAGAATAAATTCATCAATTAGAGAAATGTTCTTTCTATAATGATTTAATAGAAGATGTATTTTATGAACAATTAATTGATTTGCAAGTCACCATGAACGAACCTGATAAACACATATATGTAGTTAAGAACTTTCCTAGAAAAGTTGCGAAATATTTAGTGAAAGCATTCCTTAGAAGAAGAAATACCATGTATGGTAATTAAACACTTTACTTATATATATAATGTAGTTCATACCAAGTTATTATAATTATGCTATAACATACCATGTCATTAACGCAGTTAACTCATAGCGAGAGGATGAAGACCTGACATTTAATCTTACTGCCATTTATATCAATAATTATACTTGTGTTTCACACTCTCGCATTTTATATTTAACTGTTATGATTTCCGGAGCGCAGACTTTGTAAATGATATACTTTGTATATATCTTTCGTATATCACGTGTATTATATTAAAAGTTTGTACCTGTGACTTGAAGGGCCATTGGACCGGGTGTAATATCCATGGTGTATAGTTGAATATTATGTTGATACGTGTACATATGTCGCTATAATAAACAATTTACTTATTTATAAAACATATTAAGATTAACATGACTAACATGGTTTATAATAAGTCGAGAGTTTGACCTTTGATTTATTGTAAAAGCATTCGGTGATTTATTGTTAAGGCCATTCCATAACGTAAGCTGCTAATATATAATAATTAGAATGTTAAAGAGTCAATTATCGACGTCATTCGGACACATATCGACATCATTCGGGCACTATTGAAATAGCCAAAATAGAGCGATATAACAAAATATTTGGGTTGACATAATTTTGACTACAACACATAGGATTGACCGCCAAGTAATCACCTTCGAACAAAATCGGCTACTCATGAAGGCTGCTACTACTGTTCGATCCAACCCATTGACTTCGAACAGCCCGCCAGAAGGCTCAGCAATTGGACGAGTATAAACATAATCATCCGGATGAGCATACAGTTGGCTCCCTTTCGATACGAGAATCGGGAACCACGCATTTACTCTTCTGTGCTACAGCGGACCGGCGGGACTATAAACTTACCGACAACAAACATTACAAAATACAGAATGAAGAATGAATGAATTGTGTTTTACGGCACGTCGATACAGTTTTGATAGTTAGTTTAGCGGTATAAAAATTAATAGAAATCAGTGTTCTTGGATTGGATTTTATTTAGTCAATGAACTTGAAAGTCTACCCTGGAATAGGATCCGCTTCAATACATACCAGTCTAGGTTTAAAGTCCACATTTTGTATAAGGACAACAGTAACAGTATTATTTGTTTATTATTCGGTATTGGTGAAATAAATTTTGTCTTAAATAAATCAGAAATACCTGAGAAGAAAATATTGGTTATTTTAAAAAATGGGGGCTGGTCTAAGCGCAGTTGGAAACAGTATGTTGAACTATTCGTTATAATGCCTCAGTGGGTTCCGAAATCTTCAAAGTAAAATCATGAACATGTAGTATAGCGAACTGACATCGCCTTGTTGAATCCTATTTGAATGGGATGTTTTGGAATGAATGGTGCGTGTGTTACATTACCCTTGCAAATTATTTTTGATGCGAATAATATGCGTGGGGAGGTTTAAATTAGGAGCAAAAACAACAACAGTAAATGAATGTAACATTCGAAGTGTTTATTTGCGATATATTTTGTTGTGGTTGAAAATTAAAAGTTTGAATGTTGTAGACAGATGCAGCGTTTTTGAAGTAGTTGGTCTATTACCGCGTACTTCACTTTGTAGATGCCGCAAAAACTTTCCTCAAGTCTCTTTATTCTCAATGGTTGCTTGACTTATAGAAATCGTTCATTTTTTATTGCGTATGTATTCATACGCCGACAGGATGGTTCCGGCTAATCACAATAAAATTCGTTCTTACACTGGAACATACCGATGTGAGTGAATTAGCAATTGTGTTTCTCATTTTCAGTAAATAAAGTTGAAAGATTTTGTTTGCGTCTTTGAAAATGGGAGGTATATATATGTTATTTTTGCTGCATAATATTATTTTTCGCGGCGAAACGTATCATTTGTGAACTGGGTCAGGCAATGCGCATTGTGTTTGCAGCAAGTGAATGAATAAAATGCTCACCAATGAATGAACTTGAATTCGCTTATAAAGTTTACCTGTAGACATGCAAACACTGTGAATAATTGATGGTCTAACCAGATGGTATTTTCCTTATGAAAAACATTAATGATATATTTATATATATATATATATATATATAATTCGCTAAAACGGTAGAGTGCGCTATGCTTGTGAATTATTTTAAGCACTGGATTTTAATGCCTGTTGTTTTGTCATATAATATAACAATTAATAAGAGATAATGTTTATGGTTGGAATATAGTTATAAGCCTTTAAAACTACAATTTATTAAACATTGATTATTAGAGAGAGTCGCGATTCTAAGAGTTACATCGTATGAGATGGAACTAATTCTATAGTACTATGCTGTGTTTATCTCCTTTACGGAAATAAATTATTATCAATTTGCTTGTGATGGATTTATGTTAAAGACAGCGAAAGTGTTATAATTGGATGTTAACTTGATAGAGGAATTTCGTGGTGTTAACAAGAAGACAACTCGTACAATGGGACTGTATATGCGGGTGATAACTTAAAGGTGAGTTGGTAAATTATATTTGGCTATAACAGTCAATTAACACATTCTAGCGGGTAGAATGAGTTGCTTATCATCCTTGTACAGGGAAGTAATATATAGAGTATGGTCTCACCGAGGTGGTTGATTTAAATATCGAGATGGGCGAGGTGTTTAAATCAACCAACGTGATGAGACCATACTCTGTTTCTTTTGTAGCATGTCTATTTCAGCTGTCTGTCATACTTTAACTTCCGATAACTGGTAGTTAGAGCACACCATTTATTCTGACAGGTATTATTTTCAATTAAACGATTACACTTGTGCAAATATGGAGGGAATTTCAGTGACCATGCTACAAATACCGGGTTTATTGGAGCACGCCGATACCGGGTTTATTGGAGCACGCCGATACCGGGTTTATTGGAGCACGCCGATACCGGGTTTATTGGAGCACGCCGTAACACAGAATCATTCTGATGAAGAAGATAGTGAGAAGAACTTATTCGATTTATATTAAATGATTTCGGTAATTTGGTATAAGTAGATAGTAACAATTTTGATATCAACAACTAAATATATCGAACACATTTATAAAAGATATATATAAAAATGGACCAGAAGTTATAATTGAAGTTGAAAACCGGAATAAGGATACGACTAGTAAAATGCATATATCGCCGAATTTATGCAAATTGTATACATTAAAATCCAAAAACGCTCTTTAAATTCAAGCCAGAAATGACAGAGAAATGATATTACAAATGCATGATAGCGGCGGACATGCTCAGTGACGTATGTAATGCATACCTATTTCATCGTCCATTGTGTAGTTTTCTCTATTCCTTCTCTATTGTTTTCCGTTTAAGTTAAAAACGCTTTTCTAGTTTTTAAAAAAAGTTGTTTATACGTGCTTCTATCCAGCGATGTGCGCCTTTCAAAATTACGGTATGCATGGTGTCTCATTTATCATTAAAGCTTTTGCACGATTATAACACTGATCCCCTAGTTGATTTAAGATATCATTTCTCTGTCAATTTATTCCCGAGTTTAATTAATCACCTTTTCAGCTTTTAAACTAACATACGACTCAATTAAAACATTACGACGCCTATTCCATTGTTTTAAATCAATTATCCACTGTATTTTTTTACCGAGTGTATTTTGAGTATATTTTAAATGGAAAGGAGAGTACATGATCATTGATTCAGTTTAATTTGAAACCCCTTGTTGCCTAACTGTAGACAGGAAGATAACCCCAAGTGTTTTCTAGTACCAACTGTTAATTGTCTGCAATTCTGGACGAGGGAGATTAGTGTCATTTTATTAAGGTTAATTTAGACGTGTATATATGACAGACAGTAATGCCAAACCCTTAAGGTGGCCTGATGTCATCATGTTAGGATTAATTGAAATCACATTGTTTAACGAAGAAGTTTTTGGCTTGTTCCGAGCGCATCCGTGGCCGGGATAGTAAAAAATGCTGCGTCTCGCTTCTCACCGCTGCGGGTTCGGATCCCACTGGAGGCTGGACTTGTCAAGTGAGAAAGTAGCGATTTTTACGGATGGCGGGAGGTATAGGTACTAGTTCTACCCATGAAAAATGGAGTGGTCTGCCTCTACCACAAAATAAAATCGACAGTCACATGTACTGAACATTTCGTAAAACACCATTCAAACAAGCAAATTGAACTTATTCCGTTTGTTGCTTTAGGTCACGTGTATACTGAATATTGTCAAACGCAATTAATATACTTTGTAATTTGTATACTATTTTAAAGTCGGATTTAATGTATAATACCTATATGCACTCTTCGCCATATTTTCTGATACACGCTGTAACATCGTTACTGCCCACTCGTTTAACAACTAGCAATTAAAACGGGGAATGCATTTAAAATTTGATAAGTATAATTCCAAACGACGGAAGTATTTAAGAAACATTTTAAGAGTTTATAATTATTATAATACTGTTTAAAAACGATTATATTCTGAATTAAAGTAGCAAAGGATTACCATAATAATATTACTAACCACAACATACTTAAGAAAACATTCTTGTCGAGCTTTAAATTCCGCTTAAATTATAACAAAAAAACAAATCTCCGTACGCAGTTGCAGCTACCTGTGTTGAATAACAAAGTGGGGTTGACGATGATCCTATTAATCAGCCTGGTTTCGACATCAAACAAGAATGTGTTTTGATACCTTACACGCGTTGCAAATTGTAATTTAATTTATAAAAGCCGAAATTGTAAGATTAATGCTTTTTCAGCGTTTTGACTCTGCAATAAAGATGAGTGAATTATAGTGTTCGACATTAAGGGTATAGCACTTTAGTCCTAACTCAACACATTTCGAAAATGTGAAGTTAACCTGGAGTTAGTATAGCGATGTTAGACATTAGAGGTAGCCTGACCCTAACAAATGTCGAAAATCACGGTGAAGTTAGCGTGGAGTTTGTATTTCGGTGTTTGATATTTAAGGTATCCCTTCACCCTAACCCTAACGAATGTCGAACAATGTGAAGTAAACGATGAGTTCGCGTATTTTGATGTTTGACATTAGAGGTAACCAATAACACTAACGAATGTCGAACAAATGTGAAGTAATCGATGATTTCCTTTGTTTGTTTATATGGTGTTTTACGTCATTTTCTATCAGTGTTTGACATTTGAGGTAAGTCAACGAAAGCCGAAAACAAAGTAAGCGATGGGTTCGTATTTTGGTGTTTGACATTAAAGGTAGCCCAAAACTGGCTCGTCGAATTAAGAGTTACCAACTCATAATTCATATGACGCATATTCAATGACGGATATTTTAAGAACCAGTGAATAAACCTGTACCTTTATTAGGCACATATACATTATTATATGACCTGAACACCTGGATAGTCTTTAGAGCTTTGATAAACAGTTTTGTAGTGTAATTCTGCAGTTATTTCTTTAAGGTAGCTCTTCACCCTAACGAATGTCGACACATAGTCATATACCACTATTGCCTTTCCTATAGGCCTCCATTATAGCCTTTTGGCCTACAACCCCTATTCCTATCTCCGAACGGATGATAAAACATAACTTTTTTTAAAGGACTACCTTAGAGACACTCAAACTGACCAGCACATTGGGGGAAATGTGACGCCTTCAGTCTCTAATATTTCACTGAAGGTGGCCACACCCAGAATGGCAGTAAAGAAATTTTACTTTTTGCATATATACTCAACCTCTTTTTCAAAACAGACATAAGCGTCTTTTTGACATCTTTGCGGAAAGATTTAGATTGTCACTTTCTGGCATTTCTGCTAAAAAATGTATGTAAATCCCTTAGAAATGAATAAAATTTACTAGATATACATTTAATTGTGACAAACAGGTGCATTACAGGCCAATCTTGTTTACTAGTTGTCAGGTGTGGCTAATTTTGTGTCCACAACCCTTAATAGATGAATTTAAATTACCTATGTTGCATCATAAAACTTTCAAAAATTTAAAAAATCATTAAACGAGTTATAAGAAAAGTCAAAATACAACATAATTCAATATTTCTCACACTTTCATATCATTGTGCTAGAAAAAAAGTATGTCTACTTTCACTTTTAAACTATGCAGAATCTAGCTTTACGTGATATATATACCACTATTGCATCCCCCATAGGCCGCCATTATAGCCTTTTGGCCTACAACACCTATTCCTACAGCGGAAAGGATGATAAAACCTAACTTTTTTTAAGAACTGTCTTAGAGACACTCAGAAATGACCAGCAAATTGGGGGTATTGTGATGCTTTCAGCCTCTAATATTTCACTGAAGGTGGGCACCTCCAGAATGGCAGTCAAAAAGTTTTACTCACAGTACAAATGTATCCATAAAAATGCAAATTTCAGTCAAAATATCACAATTCAACATATTTTATGATGGAAATATAATATTTGATGTTTTATGAGGATTTGTTATGATTTGGGTAATTTAATCCAATCATAATCTACCTTATAATCTGACTATATGCCCTAATAGCCCCTATACTTTTTTCAATCAATCAGAAGTCCCAAATCATAGTGGTATCTGACCACATGTGAAGTTCAATAAGTTCGTATTTCTGTGTTTGACATTACAGGTAGCCCTTAACTCTAAAGAATCCGTGGCCGAGTGGTTAGAGTCTCTGACTTGAAATCACTTGCCCCTCACCGCTGTGGGTTCGATCCCTCAGGGGCTTAGGAATCTTTATGTGAGGAAGCTATCCGGTGGCTTGCGGAACGTCGGTGGTTCTACCCACCGGTTCTACCGCCCGGGCACGAAATTTGCCCGGAGGGGCACATGTGGTCTTTATGGAAAATCGCCATATGACCTTAGCTGTTGGTGCGCTAATAAAATCCAATTATATTCAATTCAAACTTGATGCGTTAATTCCATAGTAACTGTAATACACGGTGGACTGTCTTCTTGGTAGAACTGTGTCGAGAATTACGTATAGCTTTGAAGACAATAAATTCTTTCGAATATTTAAAAATGTGTCAGTCTGCAGGTACTAATGATGTGTTAGCATGCATGAAGCGGATAACGTGTTTTGAAACATGACCAACACATATAATTTAGCAATTTGTACAGATTGTTCTCAAATATGCTTTCTTAATGTTTGTTTGTATGATGTTTTACGTCATTTTGAACACATGTAAGGTTATATATGACGGTCGATTTTTTTTGTGGATGAGGCAGACCACCCCCTTTACCTGGGTAGAACCAGTACTCTACACCACCCGCCATCCGTAAGAATCGACACTTTCTCACTTACAAGTCGTCCGTCCGTGCGTAAACGTTTGTTTATGGTGACTATTCCTCTAAAACTCCTTGACGGATGTTCATGAAACTTCACAGAAATGTTGCTCTTGATGTCTAGTTGATCCTAGCAAAATTTCACGTGGGCCAGAATTACAAGATGGCCGCCATGGCTAAAACTATATTTTAAAAATTCCGTTTTCTGCCTTGAGAACATTCTAGCACCTTTATTATTTGATCTTTACCAAACTTGCAAAGATTGTTAATATTAATGAAAACTCGGACAAGTTCGAAAACCAGCAAGATCGGATCAGTAACACCGGGTAATAATGGCGCTTGATTTGCTAAAAAAATGCCAAATTCTGCCTTGTGAACACTCTAGTACCTTCATTTATTATTTGATCTGTACCAAATTTGCATAGATTGTTAATATCAATGAAAGCTCGGACAAGTTTGAAAACCCAGCGATATCGAACAAATACCACAAGAGTTATGGCCTTTTGCCTCGTTAAAATGATAAGGCTTTCATTTTTCATTCGATCTTTGCCAAAGTTTACCAGGTTGCTAATATCAATAAAAGCTTGGACAAGTTAGACAACCAGGCAAATTGGATTAGTAATACCAGAGTTATGGCCCTTGACTTAGTTAAAAATGCTGTATTTTGCCTCAATGAAAGTTTGCAGGGATGGTCAGTATCAAGCATAGTTATGCATATCTTCACCGTGTTCCGCAGTGAAGGGAGAGTTATTGCCCTTTAAAGGTTTTAGTACACTTCGTCCGGGCTAGTTGTCCTGAACCCCAGGCCGAATTTCTGCGAAACTTTGCAGCGCTGATCAGTTCCAGGCCTAGTTGTGCATATCACCGTGTTCCGGCTGTAAGATTTTTGGCGGAGTTATGGTCCTTTATAGGTTTTAATACACACTCTTTGTCTGGACTAGTTCTCCTGAACCACTAGCCGGTTTCAACGAAACTCAGTATCAAGCCTAGTTGTGCATACCGTCGCCGTGTTCTAGCTAAATGATTTTTGGCAGAAGTATGGCCCTTTTTAAAGGTTTTAATGTACAAACTTTGTCGCGATTATTCTCTTCGGAACTCATGGCCGGATTTCAGCGAAACTTTTTAGGGATGATCAGTACCAGGCCTAAGTGTGCATGTGTTCGCCATATTACGGTTGAATGATTTTTGACAGAGTTATGGCCCCTTATATACAAACGTTATCCAGACGAGTTTTCCTGAAGCCCTGGCTGGAATTCAATGAACTTGGCAGGAATGATCAGTAAAAAAGCCTAGTTGCGCATATCGATGTCTTGTTCTCCACCACAGACTCCATATAGCCAGTAGAGCGATACGTTAACTTCGAAAATCTGCTCTGGAACAGAGGGCTGGCGTTGCGCAGACGGCAGCGCGGCCACGGGTTCAATCCTCCGTGGTGCCACTGAGTTCCGCCGGTGTGTTCTTTCCCTTAGCCTCGTCCGTCGGATGGGGACGTAAACGGGCGGTCCCGTGTGTCGGTCTATCCTCCGAGCACGTAAAAGAACCATAGTAATCTATTCGATAAGTATAGTGTGTTGATGATCCGTTAAACAACATTCAATTCAATTCAATTCTTCTCTGAAACTACAAGAGATGAAGGTTTAATATGTTTTATTTATTATCAGCTTTTGGATCCTCTACCAAGTTTGTTCAAATGGTGAACCTGTGGTAAAATTTGGCCCCGCCCCATGGGTAGCCAATAGAGCGATACAGGCCCTCTTGGGCCTCTTGTTTCAGTTTTCTTAGCAAATAATATTTAATACATTTCTTCACATATGGCGTTATGTCACAAAAACTAAACATACACAAAGTTATCATTTGCTTTACATTTTTTATTTCTTAATCAAACTTTGCATATCTGCACTAAAAGCAGTGGCGTAAATCACTACTAAAAGGCAGAGTTTGCTTATTAAAACATAAAATGAAACAGTTGACGAAGTATTCGGAAACGTTACAACTTAGGCCATAATGAATTAATTGCTAGACCGCCCCTGTTCTTTTTATGCCGCCCTGGCAATTTTTATTTCTTCAAAAGAAAAATTCGCTGAATCATGTTAATTGTATTGTTTAAACAAGAAATATATCTTAACATCGGAAAATGTTTAAATTCCTAAATTAATATGTGCCTGAAAGAAAGAAAAAAGAAAAAAGAAAAATTTCTCCCCACGCCCCTATTTTGAAATAAATTTGGATGATAAATAGTAATTAATTCATTATGGCCTCAAGTTAGAGAATAATGCTACAAGATCAATTGAATAGAACATGTTTTTTATATACCATGAATAGAAATAAACTTTACAAACTAGGCCAGATAATTATGTTTAATACCTCCATGTACCTTTACGTTGTATTCGCTATATATATACACTGCGCTAAGCATAAACCTGGGTTTTCATAAATTCATAAAACATTTTAGATTTTTTTTTTTAAGAAAGTTTTTTCTATCGATTTCAGACATTTTCTTAATATTGCTAATAGGGTTATGGATAAATAAAATCTACAGTTAAATATTTATCTAAAAATAGATGGGTTTAGGGTCCCTGAGAGATTAATAAGGAGATTAAAAAATATGTAAAAATCTTAAATTTTGACTGTTCAAAGTATTATTGTCCGTTTAAGTTGCTTTATAAATACGGGCCCTGGTAGCCTTCAGATGGTTTGTTTACAGCACAGGTATTGTTTATGTTAACACAAGAGTTGAAAACTTCACTTTATCTGTCACAAACGAAAGCCCAAAGCGTACGTTTTAATTAATCACTTGTTTCATTTAACACCTGGGTACATCGGGCGATTTAATACAAGTTTGACGGTAATATTATACACTAATAATTGACACAAAGTTTTCATCGTCTTCGCTGAGGTTGAAAATAAACATACTGTGGCTTTAAATACTTTCTAGAACAGGCGACACATGCACCAAAAGGCACCCATCTAGTCTAAGTAGTTGTCAGAATGACTGTGTAGGCATGACATGAAATACGATGGAATTTTTAAATAAAAAAGAAATGTGTGGAATAAATCCTTTTCTGTGGTAAATCTCTACTTTTGGTTTGTTTTCATTTCCCCCCAAAAAGTCAAACTATTGCAGACTTGTAGAAAGAAACAGTGAGATAAGAAAATTGGTTACGAGTAGCAGTTATAATTCAATTGATAAAACTGTTAAAAAAAAAAATGTCTATTTTAGAATCAATTTAACTTTTCAAGGAGGAGGTACTGCCCACGCATTTACTATGTCTTAAAAAAAATAGCTATTCTACCGTCTGAAAATACAATGATGGTAGTTGTCTCTCTTTCACTTTGTTTTTTATAGCATGACACTTGGAACTGAAAATTGCCGAATCCTGAGAAACATTCTCCTATCTGTAAATTGTAAGTATAAGGCCATCTTGAAACTTTACAGAAATAATACCCGTGTTAAAATAATATTTACGTTTACGGGCGGACGGACGACGGACGCCGCACCGCATCATGATCTTTGATCAACAGAGCTAAAAAAAAATGAATGTTTCTTTTCCTTTTACATATGTTACTTGTTTGTTCTACATCTGTTAACTTTTTTTCACTTTTGTCACTTTTATTTTTTACATATGTCATCCAAACGTGTTACATTTGTCCTGCGTTTTTACATTTGTGACATTTTTTACGTTTGTAGTTCCTACATATAGTTATCCAAAACAGTTACGTTTGTTTAAAGTATCTCTTTCCTGAAATACTCGTTAACTTCATCAGAGATCCCAACTCTAACTTTGCCAGATTTATATTATCGTTTAGATTTAGTGTATATCGTATACTATGTTCTACAATACGTGTCCGTGTTGTCTTAGAATGATTTTTTCTATTCACGGAGAACTGGATTAAGGCTGATTCCGAGATGATAGGTATTTAAAAATACATATGAGCAAATTATTGACCAAATAGTGTTAAAATAACTTTTTTTTATCGGACGATTTTGGCTTTTATTGCCATTTTTCAGAATATACACACACACACACATTTGTAAAGAAAACGCTGCTACAAAATATAGAATCGTAGGCCTTGGCAACTCAGTGATACAGGAATATATCTCTATATACACTAGAGCGCACTCTCTAAATTGGCCATTACATTGGATCTAGAGCAAACTGTTTACCGTGTTATATAAATAGATATGTGTGTGTGTGCGTGCGTGCGTGTACGTGCGTGCGTATGTGTGTGTGTGTTTTAAGCATGTTTAAACTCGGTTACAAAACACACAAAACATACAAAACAGTGGATTGTTTTCTTGGTAGAACTGTGTAGTATAATTTTTTTTAATAAATTATGTTTTCAAACATAACGTGTATACACGAGAATTACGTATAGCTTTGAAGAGAAAAAATATTTTGAACATTTAAAATGAATAAGTTTCGTACAAATGATAAGTCAGTAATACGTTTTAGCATGCATAGAGCATATACTGCGTTTTGAGACATGACCAAAGCATATAATAGAAATAGCGTCTCCGTGGCCGAGGGGTTAACGACGTTGCGTTGTAAACAGTTTCGACTCTCACCGCTGCGGGTTCGAATGCCACTGTGAACTCGACAAACAATTTGTACAGATTGTTCTCAGATACGCTTTCTTATTGGAACAGAGTATGAAGATAACTGTGTTACGTTTTCTGTACCATTTGAAAGAAGCTATGTAGGACCATATTTTTCCCAGATCACATTTTTCACACGTGTGAAGAATAGGATCCTATTCGTCACAGATGTGAAGAATGGGATCTCATTTTTCACACAACACAGTCACATATTTCACATTTCCTGTGAAATTTGTGATCGATGAGGGTTTCTGATGTGACATGAAAACGCATTCTTCACATTTGAATATTAATGTGCAATTTTACCAACAAATGTGCATTTTTACATCTGAATCGCATTTTTCACATATTGCTGGGTTATGAACTCCGAAATGTATTTACCGTAAGTCGTATGCTATTAGGTTCGTTTCCATAGAAACTGATCAATCAAAAAGGGTTAACGTATATTAACTTGCGAAACCTTTTTTGGAGTTGTTGTGGTAGCATTTGGTAGCGTGGTAGAATTTGTTGTTGCTAGGCGCTGTCGCCGTAGCGGTGCGGGTTCGATCCCGGCTAGTGCCAAACTAAATTGTAATTTATGTTAGCTATGGTATGGTACATGTCCGTGTGTTAGCATTTCGTGTCTGGGCTGTAACTTTGTAACGAAACAAGGAATTATAAAATAACTTGGCACAAATATTCACATATGAAGGCGATGTGCAGAGCGCATGCTTCGACCGCCTCGGGTCAATGTCAAGGTCACACATTGATGTTAAAAGACATTTGATTATATTTCGTGTCCGCTCCATATCTCCTAAATCGCTGAAAGGATTTTCATGAAACTCGGGCATGTATGTCCATCATCTCATCGCGGCGTGGCCGAGTGGTTAGCGCGTTGGAGGGTCGTAGGTTTGAACCCCACTCGGAACACGTCCATGATAAAACTGGTAGGAAGCAAAGGAAATAATTAAAAAAATATTCTATACATGTATATCAAACAATTATCACTATAACAAGAGACCAAAATCCCTGTTGTAGGAGCCAAAATTCATAATCTCAAGAGCACCATGTGTAAGAATGGTCGTAGGCAAAACACGTTATCCTCTATAAATATAGACAATTGTTATTATCGAGGAAACGTGCAGAACCCATGTTCCAGGAGCGTTGGCTCAAGGTCACGGTCAAGGTTGAAGGTCATATATCCTAGCCCAGGATTTGGCTAATAGTTCGTGTCCGCTCCTAAACCCCTTGAAGAATTTTCATAAAACTAGGTTCAAATATTCACCTCATCGAGGCGACGTGCAGAACCCACGTTATAGGTGAGTCAGCTCAAGTTAAAGGTTGCGGTTGCAGGTCAAAGATTCGTGCCCAGGATTTCGTCTCCGATCCATATCTCCTAAACCACTTGTAGGATTTTCATGAAACTTGGTTCAAATCTTCATCTCATCAAGACAACTCGCAGAACTCAAGTTTCAAGTGCGTGGGTTCAATGTCAAGGTTTACGGTTGAAGGTCAAGGATTCGAGCCCAGGATTCGTGTCCGTTCTGCAACTTTGTAATGCAATTAGGGATTTTAAAATAACTTGGCCCAAATGTTCACCATATCAAGGCGATGTGCAAAACGCACGCTTCGCATCGCGCCAAGGTCACACTTAGAGGTCAAAGGCCATTTGGCTATATGCTTAGTTTTCAAGATAACACTCAACAGAAGAATCCATTGGAGCGTATTTTACTCCGCTTAGCGGAGCTCTTGTGAACTGCTTTATCCCCGCAAAAAGAAGTTTTGGGTGTGTTATATGAAAATCGGTTATTGCAAGTTGAAATTAAAGAGCCGACACAATCATCAATGCATTGTCTGCTTATATACATAGACCGTGACAGTTGACCACTATGTGTGACCTTGACCTTCAAGCTACGGACCTGGGTCTTGCATGGGTCCATGCATGAGGAAGTTATGGAGCAGACACGTGAAAACGGACCAACAGGACAGACTCACGGAATCGAGCAATCCTACATGTTTTACCGCATAGTTTAGCCAATATGTCCCTATTTAAAGCGGTCACATTGGCCAAAAAGGAAAGAGATGTTGCTAATAATGTATCAAGTACAATATATTTTTGTAAACAAACATGTCTCTACTGGTCGTGGACAACATGTATACAAAGTTTGAGAATCGCAGCACAATCGTTCTTAAGTGATAGAAAATGTATTCTTGGCCAAGGTCATCTTGATATTGACCTAATGGTCTCATTATTAAAAAGGGTTATCTACTGCTCATGTCCAAACTGCATATCAAAATTACGGATCCTAGGCACAACTGTTCTTGAGTTATTGATTTGTCCCAGGTGAAGCGACCTTGAACTTTGACCTACTGACTTCAAAATCAGTAGGGATCAACTACTGGTCATAATTAACCTCCATACCAAGTTTGAGGAGCGTAGACCCAACCATTCTCTATCGTTCCATTGTCCAAAGTCACCGCGACCTTGACATTTGACTTCAAAATCAATACGCGTGACCAACGCGCATACCAAATTAAGGATACTACGCCTAACTGTCCTCAAGTTAATATACATGTTCTACAAACCGACGCCATGTGCAAAGCCGTATAATCCGCTTCTTCAATGGGGTGTGTGCGTGGTGTGGTGTGGGGGAGGGGGGGCACAACAAGAGCATGTAACTCATCACACAATGGTCCGATCTGCTCCGATTGTTAATCGATATATATATCGCTTTTGTCTAGCCGATTAATCGATTATGAAATCCCAACCGATTCCCATCACTAATATATCGTGTATCACATATTATTCGGATCAGTAAACAATGAAGGTGCTAGAGTGTTCACATTGCTAAATATGCCATTCTTTGATAAATCAAGGGCATACAACTCTTGATCCGACCTTTTAATCGGGCTCAAAATCGACCTTTATCGAGATCTTTATGCTAAAAATAGTACATGTATTTCCATGAATGGACAGGATCGATTAAGAAATGAGCATGCTAGATTGTAAACATTCTTAAAAACAGCAATTTTTGATAAATTAATGGCACGTAAATCTTGACCAAGTGGTCCAATCTGGCTGAAAACTGAACTTATAAAGATCTGACAGTCATAAACACTGAGTCCAAGAATGATTAGGATTGGTGACAAATGTAGTTACTGTCGTGTGTAACATGTCAACATACGACATTGTTTGTTTTGTTTGTTTTCCAAGTTTAACGCCCGTTTTCAACAGTATTTCAGTCATGTACAGGCGGATAGTTTACCTAACCATATTTCCCTCCTACTTAAGAAACAGTCAACTTATATTTTTCCCAGATCATATTTTACACACGTGTGAAGAATAGGATCCTATTCGTCACAGATGTGAAGAATGGGATCTCATTTTTCACACAAAACAGTCACATATTTCACATTTTCTGTGAAAAATGTGATTTTCTTGTTAACCCCCTTTTTGGACAAACACATATGTCACATTTGAAAATGTGAAGAATAGGATCTTATTTTTCACAAGTGTGTGAAAAATGTGATCTGGGAAAAATATCGTCCAACAAAGCTATGTAGCAATGTAGCTTTCGAGTTTATATTTAAAATAATACAGGCATTGTGTAATTCTTATTTTAAAGTAGAGTAATAACAGCTGTTAGTGGGGAAAATAGGAAACACTATGTTTTGGTACACTTATAAATGGTGTATATATATATATTATTTTTTTTTGGCGAAATGCTTATTTAAAGCAGCTATTTCATTAAAATGAATAACATAATATTTTACAAAGCAAATCAATAATAAGAACATTTTCCTTTTTTATAATACTTGTGTTAATAAAACATGTCCTGACCACCAATACAATTATATACGTGTATGTTTATAGTTATCCAAAACAGTTACGTTTGTGTTTTAAGCATCTCTTTCCTGAAATACTCGTTAACTTTATCAGAGATCCCAATTACAACTTTGCCAGATTTATATTATCGTTTAGATTTAGTATAATTATGTGGCACACTACGTTCTACGATAATTGTCCGTGTCTTAGAATGAATTTTCCTATTCACGGAGAACTGGTTCAAGGCTGATTCCGAGAAGATAGGTACTTAAAACGATAAATATGAGAACCTTATCAAACACATATTATTATATTTTTATAGAGCGTTTTCGGCTTTTATTGACTTCTTCAGAATATACACACACATACATTGATAAAGAAAACGCTGCTACAAAATATAGCAATATAGGACTTGGCAACACATTGAAACACGAATATATCTTTATATACTCTAGAGCGCACTCTCTAAAGGGACTTAGAGCAAACTGTTTACCATGTTATATGTTTACCATGTTATATACATATATCTGTTGGTTTTTTTAATATGTTTAAACCTCGCTTACAAAATACTATGTTTAACCCTCCAAAACGAACGCAGCAATTTCAGCGGCAGCGTCTGGTTTAAAGGGACACACGGCAATCGTGAAGTCTTTATCAAGCATTAAGTTAGTGTGTGTGTGTGTATTTATAAGGATTATAGTCCGTCCGCTTACGACCCGACGATTATATGGAGTCTGAACTTTTATCTGTGTGTTTTTTGTGTGTGATCTGATGATATGTCTACTTGAAGCAGCGAACTCAATGGTTTCTTTATAGTGCTCCCACACTGAACTACCACGCCGTAGTAAACATGATACCCCCCAGGCACATTATTCTGACACTGGTCAATCAGTCGTGCACTACCCATTATTTGCTCGTCAGGCAAGGGTTACAAGTGACTACTCCATTTTTAAAGTATGACGCGGTCAGGGGACTCGAACCCACGACCTCCCGGATGCAAGGCAGACGCTCTAACCACTACACCACAATGCTTCGGTGGTCATCAAGCATGAAGATTACATTCTCGATCTTTTAATCCAGTATCATTTTGACTTTAAAGATGAATGGCCACCCCTTCCTGTAGTATTATCAATTAACAAATTTAACTCTTAAACATCATATGAACATTTCTTGATAGTCCCGGAGAGAAACATACATTCAAAACCGCAACTAAGTTGTATATAAAAATAAGTAGTATTTGCATGACGTAGATACTACTTTTACCACTGCGTGACTGCACGGGGGAATGAGGTAAATCTGAATCGTATAGCTGCAACTCTATTGACAGATAATTGATAAATACATTTACCTGTGGATTAATTTACCTGTTCAAAGTTTTCTACGTTACCAAATAAAATCTTATTCTCGCTTTTCACCGATATTGCAATGCGTGAATTGTATAAGTAAGTCGTCGTGTGTTGATTTCGATTTAAATAAGCATAAACATGTTCATGAAACCAAAACATGTCCGGAGAACTTTAAATCCGCTTGCATATATTTAAATACTGAATCAACTTTTCTTTCTTCTGCCATAGTGTTGCATATATTATTGGTAAAATGTAATCAACAGTTAGTAATATGCAAAAAGAATTTGCTTTACACGATTCTTGAGCATAACCAAATAACTGTCTGACTTTTATTTAGTGAAATATATACATGAAAACATGAGCATAGACACTAAAAAGTCTGTAGTAATACATTCGTGAGTTGGAAAAAAAATAATCTTAAATTATTATTTGTAAATAAAGTGGGACCCACCGTATTTACCTTTTCTGCGATCACGTGACTTCCATTAGCGCATTAGGTTTTCACCATAGTATTTAGTGCGTAATATGTATAGCCCGCTTAGCTCAGTCGGGAGCTAGATCGACCACTTTACGTTCACTATTATTACCGCGGGTGTAATTTTAGTTTGGGCTGCGAGTTCAAACGACCGAAATGGTTTCTCTTTTTTTTGTACCGCGATTGAATTCCGTCAAACAATCCTGCTTTAATAGTAAATATTCAGTAATATTTGGTGTGTAATGTTTGCGAACATTTAGTGTGTGTTTTATAAGCTAAAAGTTACGGACAGTGTCCCTTTAATATTAATGACCGAACAAATGCAATTTATGTAGAAAAACTAACGGGACGCTGCGAGTTTTTTAAACGACAATATTGGCTTGTGTCCCTTTAATGTTCGTTCACGTTCTAATATTACACAGTATATGAAACATTATATTTATATTGCGATGATTCGCACACTCTATTCGGTTTGACACCAGTAGGTCAAAGGACAAGGTCACAGTCAAGTTACACATGAAACTGGTTAAATTTACGTCCAGGTTCTTGTTATATCACGTTCAAATGTACAGATCTTCATCAAACTTACTTTTGTATACATGCTTATATTGGATTGATCAAACATGTTTTGAGTTTGAGGTCAGTAGGCCAAAGATCAAGAAGTAAAACAGAACGTGACCTTGCAAAGGTATGGATTATGTCAAACTGCCAACTTGGTGTCAGTTAAGTTCCCATGACCAATCTTCATATCATAAAAGTTTGGGTCAATAGAATAAAAGTAATGTCAAGGTCAAAGTTAACATCAATTTTTTAACCTGAAAATGGATAAGGTTATATTATATACAAGTTTGCATGTAACCTTTGTTCATAAACCTATGGCAGTATGATCCATGTTGGGTTGTTCATACATCGATCATGTGTTAAATTGGTTTGGATTGTATAGTCGCACCAACAGCTAAGGTTATTCGGAGATGTTCAGCTTCTATTGGTCGGTAAAATCCCATGTGTCCCTCCGGGAAATGTCCGTACACGGGCGGGCAACTGGATAGAACCACCGACGTTCTTCAAGCAATGTCGATAACTTTCTCACAAAAAGATTTCTGGTCCCATTAGGACTCGAGCCCATAGCGGTGAGAGGCTAGAGATCTCAAGCTAGAGACTAACCACTCGACCACGGATGCCCCGATTATGTGTTCAAAGGTCTAAGTCTCGGCACACTATCTTAAGTTTTACACGGTCGATTATGCTCTTGGAACTTTACATTTATGATCATTTGTGGTTGGTCGGCGGAAACTGGTACTGAGGTCAAACTTTATGTTATCTATAAAATAATAGTGATAACATATCTGAGGTATTACATGACGCATGTGCATGGATCTTTGTATGCATGATTCAGCGATACTTGGCTTCATGCCTTTAATGCCTTGAATTGAATATTATTTTACAGCTCATCAACATATTGAATGTTATTTAGAGCCTCCCTAGAGGGAAGGTTATGATCCATAGTATTCCGATAACCGGCTCTACTCCTAATAGCTAATAGATTTCTGGATGGGTCTCTAACGTTCTCGCAGGATGCAATCCGCTACACGTGACCGCAAAGGTTACGCCTCAATTTGAAGAGCGAGGTTAGGAAAGTTTTTTTTGCCCAAGAACACATAGACGAAACTCAAGGGTGTTGGTGAGACTCAAACCCTACGTGCAACCCCTTGAGCCACGCAAGCCTTTAATAAAAAGGGATTAGTAAGTTAGTGTTAATTATCTTTTTAAAATAATAGCCGTTCTTAAAGTCGCAATATTCTTACTGTTAACCTTCACGGAGACGATAGAGACTTTGTGTCAAGTATCGGTGTATAATATTACCGTCAAATTAAATCACCCGATGTACCCAGCCGTTAATAGAACCAATTGATTAGAAACGTACGCTTCGTTAAAAAGGCATGTTGACTTTTTATCTCTTGTGTTTACATAAACAATACCTGTGCTATAAATAAACCATCTGGATCTGCAGGCTTCCTGTGTTATGCTTAGAGTCGGTGCAGCGTGTAGGGGATACAGCGTAATAAGAACGCAAATATTTATTCGGCATAGCGTGTACAGTTTAATTTTATTCAGCTGATTTGTTAGCGTAACTCTAAGTTGTAACGCTTCCGAATGATTCATAAACTTCAGTCTATGTTTTAATGAGCATACTCTGCCTTTACTGTTTGGGTAAATATGATATATGTTCCGACCACACTGAATTTCTTAGAGTTTCAAGACCTTTAAAAATGACATGTTCATGTTATGTTGTATATGATGAACATGTAATATACTGCATTTAACTTTGTGTTTTTCTTTGAGGTTGATAAATGCCGATGGATATCCACGCCAGCTTATCACATGTTAAAAGTAGAGATTTTTTTGATTATTTTTAAAATAATGTCAGAACAATGTCTCAGATTCTAAATGAAGGCGTACCGTCACCAAAATCATAATGTCTTTTAACTGATGCATCTATTCCTCATCTTCTTTTCCTAGTCCCCTCAGTCGTCCACATCTGAGTATCGTTCAAACAAAAGCAATAGTCGAGCTGCGCTGATCTCTAACAGCTCTTGTGCATGGTCTCTGACATTTCCAGCTGTGAATTATTAAATTGAAAGAAAATAACACTTGTCAAAATGACTGGTGTACTCTAAATGAAATGGTAATATAGTATGGTCTAATCTAGTTGGTTGATTCAAACATCGAGATGGGCGTGGCATGTCTATTTGATCTGTATGCCATAATCTAACTTCCAATAACTGGTAGTTAGAGTGCACCATTTATTCTGAAATATGTTATTTTCAATTAAACGATTTACACCTGTGCCAATACTTAGGGAATTTCAGTGACCATGCTACAAACGCAGATGGTTGATTTAAACAACTCGATGAGCTATCTCGATGTTTAAATCAACCAAATCGATGAGACCATTGTTACGACGCATACAACTACTCCGCGAATTACGCTCTGTGGCACCGCTAAAGACCACAACTTCGCTAAAGTCCACATAAATTTCCGCTGAAATTCATAACTCCGCTATTGTCCACACACACTTCCGCTAAAGTCAACAACAAATCGAACGCCAAAGTCCACACAATTTTCCGCTAAAGTCGGACTATATCGGAGTAGTGGACTTTAGCGGTGTTGTGGACTTTAGCGGAGTTGTGGACTTTAGTGGAGTTGTGGTCATTAGCGGAGTTGTGGTCTTTAACGGAGTTGTGGTCTTTAGCGGTGCCACAACGCTCCACTGGAGCTCTATGTGTAGCACTTTGAAATTGGAGCTATATACGTAAATGATGTTATTACCTTTCGTTTGAGTATCGTTAAAGCGACGCAGAGAGCTCCATATTTACTTCGCTTCATTTTAGCTGACTTGAGTAAAAGGCGAGCTACTGGATTCCGACTTTGTCCTGCTCCCTTCCGTCCGTCTGTCCATCTGTTCGCAATCAATCCGTCCGTGTGTCGACATCTAGCTTGTTTACAAAATAAAAGTTAGATGTTATACGTTCGTTTGAAAAACAAGACTTATATGGCAATGCTAGCGTATCGTCTCCGTCAGTCTGTCCGTTAACAAATTGAATTAAACATGAACACTCATGAAGCATTGCACACAGAATCATGAAAATGTATGTATAGGCTGCACATGGGGCATGCTGATCCGATGATCCCTATTGTTTGCAGTCACTAGAGCAAAGGTCAAGGTCAAGTTGACCCGACATTGAAAAACAGTTCCAAAAACAACTCATGTGCCTATCAACCTAAGATCCACAGACTGGTAATGGACATGAATAGACACTCTTGTTCTTGACCACTCTTGTTTTTAATGTCACTATGTCAAAGGTTAATGTGCGCTATAACTCGGGTACCATTCAACCTAGGTTCTTGCAAGTTCATAGACAGATTGACCGTGGGGTTAAGATGATCGCTTTTGTTTTGAAGTAATAGTTGTACACCATTGGGTCAAATGTTAACTTTGCGGTATTCATACATTTTCCACAGAATCGCAACAACATATTTGCCATTACGTGGTCCCGTCTTAATTCCATCAAGCGATGGGAAAGCTTATATTAGCAGAATTTTATAACGGATTGTTTTAATAAAACAAGTTTAAAAACATTTCTTTACTGAAAAATGTGATAACCTGATTAAAATGACCTATGAAATGTTTTAATTGTACAATATGCGAACTTTTTTAAGCTGAAATTAAGGTTTTATTTCATACCCCAGCCAACCCCGTTATCGCTTTATGGAGAAGGGGTTGGATGGGATATGAAAGTTAATACTCGGACCACATAATGCGAAAGTAAAATTACCTGTATGACAGAAAATAACTTTCTGTACACTCTGTATCGAGGTCGACGATATTTACATGCGAGCCATTTGAACGTATGATAAAAACAATATTCATTCTGAATCGAGAATACTGAACTCATCCAAGTACATGAATAAACAAATAAATGAAACTAAAATACTGTACTACCCTTCTTGAATATATAAAACCATTTAGATTGTGGCTAGGGGCTCTGTGCTATCTCCAGTACATAACCTACACATAAAGCTCATCCAGTCATGCTTATGATACGCATAGAGCTCCCGGCGAATTGCGCTCCAAGTTGGAGCTCTATGCGTTTGACAAATTGGAGCTCTATGCGTAACGTTTCAAACGCATAGAGTCCCAACGGGAGCGCAATTCCCGGGGAACTCTTCCCGTCGCTACAGATCATACTGAATACATTACTTATTGTTGTAGCTAAAATATAGAACATGTCGCTGATAGGGCTATACAATATGGCTTGTGTTTCGACAACTTGACAAACAGAGATTCTAATTTATGTCAGGGATTCTATACAAATTTCTAAAGTAAGTGCTCATTCAAAATTGTATATATACTAGTACAATAACATGGCCATTACTTGAATAAATAATTCCTTTTTTACTCAATTGGGAAATCGTTAACAACCAACACTATAAAACGCTGTTTTCCCGCTGTTTTCACATTTTCTTTTGCATGCCGTTGCTGACCAAATATCTCCGTAAGTTTGTATTACAAAGTTAAATAAACATAATACAAACAAAGGAAAACGCATTTACCATATCAATCTGAGAAACAATAATATGTGAGCATCAATAATTACTGAGATATTTGCGATCTTGTTATAATCTTTTATAAGCAGAAACCAGCGTGTCAGTTACCAACAAAAATGGCGGCTAAAGTCTTGCGACGGCCCCGAATTTACGAGATTTCGTATAGTTTCATAATCCAGTAATATAAACTGGTCCTGTTTACGTATAAACGATTTCATGGCTTAAAACCATTTTATATACTTAGTAAGTAATCATTGTAGCTTATCTGACATATTATGTTATTTTCTTTATTAAGATAAATACCTATATAGCTAATAATTTAAACTGAGTGCCTCCCCCAAGGTATCGCCCACTAATTTTAATTGAATTCGTACTGGAGTGTTCCAATCTGTCTTAACTGCGTTTTATCGAAATTTCCCCTGTTAGCATAGAATGATAAATCATAACGAAAGAATAACGAGATGCAGTGCGCACCGTTGCGGTCTAGCATAAATATATCCACACACTGAGATTTATATAATCAAGATCGTTGATGAAAATGCATAATCAATTATTTGTTTTTGCCTAAATTTCAGCACATAATTATAAAACATAGTCTCCTGCCCATAACGTCTGTGCTTTGCGTCTTCAGAACCTCTGTGGTCGAGAGGGTACATATACTAAGTTTGAGTTTCTCGCCTCGCACCGCTGCGGGTTCGTATCCCACTGGGAGGGAACAAGGTCGATTCTTACGGATGGCGATTCTTACGGATGGCGATGGCGATTCTTACGGATGGCGGGAGGTATACAGTACTAATTCTACCCGGTGATCTGGTTATAACCTTACATGTGTTGAAATGACGTAAAACATCATACAAACAAACAAACAAATCTACCGAGGAATAGTGGGTGGTCTGCCTCCACCACTAACACCCGACCGTCATGCATAACTTAAAATGTGCTGGGAAATGACGTTAAACACGTTCATACAATCAATCAATTTACGTGGAGACAGCGTAAACTATTGCATGGGAGCCTCCGAGGTATAATGAATTATTATATTACCTTGGCCTTGTCGATTGTTTACCAACTTTATGAATGATTTAGAAGATTCAAGTCCGAATGAGTACAACACGTTTTTACAGTATCCCCAAGGACAGTTTCACTTTGTTATTCTGTTCAACTATTTTACCGAGCCGAACAGAAATTATTTTATTTAATACACGCGTATTTTTTCATACATAATAAGTCATGTGATTTTAGACAAAAGTTCATTTTCTATAAAAACTTGACATCAATTGACTGATAGGATGAGAATACACACGATCTAAACATTTGTTAACCAATGAGATTGAATTCCCCACAACTTCAGCTGTACTTATAGCATTTTGCTTACCTTAAAGGGGGTACATCAGGATTGTTCATGAAACATCTTAAATCATAAAATTGTTCAAGTTCATGATAAAATACTTATGCCAATCAAAATATGATGTTAGAACCATTGTGTTACTATCTAAACTTTGAAAACAGCATATAGCTATGACGGAATCGGACGTAAAATGCTGAAATTAACCCTGGTGCGTCACCTTGGATAGCACGTATTACTGTGCAGAATGCATTTCTTTGCAAATAAGGGCTCATTTTTAGGCTCATTCATTATGTTTAGGACATTCAGTACAGAAAATAATAATATTTGTCAATTTTTAGTCGGACACCTAGACCCCCATGAAAATCCTGATGTACTCCCTTTAACAATATTTTTATCCTGTGTCTGGAGTAATTCTCCGTAAGAATTTAAACATGATAGGTCTATTATACTAGTATTGTTTAATATACATGTATATATATATGCGGAGCCCTGTGTAATAAAAACATATCAAAATTAAATGGTATTTATCTTCCAAATCAATACTTTAACAGCATTGGCAATATCTTCCAGTTTTAGTATTATATTACGAGAGTCTCTACAAGTCTGTATTCTTAACGAATGTGCTGATGGTCTGAATTTTATTTAAAATGGTCCGATATTAGACATTGGAAAATATCACAGGGTAAATTTACAATTACTACGTCTACAAACCATCATTATACAAAACAGTCTACAGCTCTTTGTCTAAAACGTGTGGACCCCTAGTATACCTTCAGTACCTCCAAATATTTGAACAGTAGTGTCCATTTAAAAACATACAGGCCTGAGGGATGAAATGATCATTGTACAAATTAACATTATTTGCGACTGTGTCACACATATCCCGCCATCAACAGGAACATTTTACAGCACTTACACTCTTGAAACTTCATAGGTGCATTGCCCTAGGTGACAGGTTTGTTTGTTTGTATGCTGGTTTACATCATTTTCAAAACATGTAAGGTTATATAATTATGACGGTCGATTTCTTGTGGTGGAGGCAGACCACCTACTTTTCCTGAGTAGAACCAGTACTGTACACCTTCCGTCATCCGTAGGAACCGACAATAAAATAATCCTATTGTTTTTGGGGTCAGTTGGGCAAAGGTTAAGGTCACAGTGACCTTATATGGAAATATGCATTGCGGACGATACTTTCGAAACCGTAACAGCTACACTCATGATATTTCATAGGTACACTGCCCTATCATAGAGAAGAAATACTTGTTGTTTTAGGGGTCAGTAGTTCAAAGGTCAAGGACACCACGACCGTATATGGAAATACGCATTGCCGACAATAACTACAAAAACCATAACACCTGTCATGTTTATTGCCCTCGGTAGGAGGAGGAAACCTATTGTTTTTGGGGTCAGAAGGTCAAAGGTCAAGGTCACCATGAATTTATATAGAACTATGGCATTCCGGACCGTAACACCTACACTCATTTAACTTCGTAGGTGCATTGCCCTAGTTCGGTGGAGGATACCCATTGCCTTTGTGGTCAGCAGGTCAGAGATGAATATTACCAGGACCTGATATGAAAATAAACATTCTGGATGACAACTTTGAAATCATAACACCTACACGCATACAACTTATTTGATACATTGCCCTAGGTGAGAATAGGAACACTATTGGTTTTTAGAGTTATACGCATTCCTCACTATAACTTCAAAACCATAACCCCCGCACTCACGAAACATTATAGGTACATTGCCCTAGTTGAGAGGAGTTTTCCTATTTTGGGGGGTCAGTAGGTCAAAGGTGACCTTATGTGTTATACGCATTCTGGAAGATAACTTCGAAACCATAACACCCACATTCATGAAACGTCATAGTTACATAGTCACAAACCCTTTTGAAGCATAATACCCAACATCATGAAGGATATTTTGTTAGAAGATCAAGGTCATATTGACCTCACACCTAGGAAAATAACCATAATAACCAAACGAGAGTGATTGGTAAAGGTCAAAGGCTTGTTTCACAATCGTTGTAAACTAAGTTTAACCTCAAAATAACCTTAACGAAACGGGCGTATAATGTCCCCGTTAGACGGCGCTCTTGTTTCAGTTTAAAGCTAGGTTGTCATTTACCTAACGATGTAGCAAAAAATAGATGTCTTTAGGCTTAAATTCTTCATTGATTCCAATATCTGCAATTTAAAACGCAATGAATACATATTTACCAGTTGCAGATTCATGCTGGTGTGACACCTATCAAAATGAAGCGTAATAATGACAAAGTAGGGCGAACGGTTAGGTCACTTGATTATTCAAAAACGTTATGACTATGTTTATAATAAATCCTTTTGCGTGATCCGCAAAGACAAAATATAGACCTATATTCAATATTTTCAAAGAAAAACTCTATGAAATCAATTGTTTTAGTAGTTTTCTGCTACTGAGCTTCGGTTTGAAATGTTTACATATGCGTTTCGATTGAGGAGACCTAAGTACGTATTATTTGTGTTGTAAAATAGTCCCGATTAAAACTAAATTGTTTTCATGCATTATTTCAAATCTTGCAACATCTAATTTGCAGATATTCTGAAATTATATTTACACAAGAAATAAATAAGTATAAATAGGTATATAAATACCCATCTTGTCGGCGTAAGTATTGTGTATTTACTCTGCATTTTTATGTTTGATTACAGATTGTTATGCTAGAAACACCTGTGTTTGCTGTTTAATTACCCCCTTTAATTAAACATATAACTCACCTACACTCAAAAATGTCTTGTCTAGGTTTACCGCATCATAGAAGATTGTTTAATCCGACGCGAAAGGGGGAATACCCTGCCTCTTGCACCCAACCCCTCGCCTAACAACATTTGGGCGTCCCCACCTCACTACTTCCTGGATCCGGCCATGTATTGTATGTATAATATGTTGCTGTTAATCGAATGGTACATGGCTACATTATACCTTTCCTTTCGGGAACAATTCTAAAATAATGCATAACATCAAAAGTTATCATTATTGATAGAATTCGCGTTTGGCTCAAGCAGGTGGGCAAACTTAAGATGTAAAATTACATTAAATACGGTTCAGAAATGGCTCAAATTCTCAAATCGGAACTTCAACATTTATGCGTGTTTCAAAGTATAATTTGATTAAAACGGCTATGTACAACATCACAATTCTGACCCTTTTCTAACAAGCCTCAACCCACTTTTTCAAAAATAAATAAATATATATACTCGTATGTATATATATATATAAATATATCGGAAATTCCCGAGATGCGTTTCTGGTTTCTTGTAGTAGAGAAACACTTTGAATCGATAACATTAATTTAATAAACGGTTTGGGTTTTTTTTACCACTTTATTTCAAGTTTCGTCCAATAAGGTTTAGAACACTTTACTGTGAGCAATCTATATGAACGTTTTAGACAGGCATTGCCTCTTAATAAGTCTGGTCCATATTTTCTGAAAGAACAGGCCTTTTCAGTGTAAGAAAGTTCATAATTACTATTACTATCTTTAACTGGGAAGAGTGTTTCATTCGCGAACTATTTCGATTAACATTATACAAAAACCGAATTTAAACTGACATGCTGTTATTAGTGAATCTATCCGCTATTTCGTGAAACGCCTTCCATCTAGTAAAGGAATATAATCAAATCCAGGAGTTAAATGGTATCTATGTGTATAACGTTTATAATATACTGAAAGGAAAAAGAAACGCATACTGGGTATTTCCGCTATATATTGTAGGTCTAATATGCTACTGCTAATCGAATGGTACAGAGCGACATTAGGCCCGTACTTTCGGAAAGACGGTTAAAACAGCTCCCAACACGCATATTTTAAAGTTTCATTATCGACAGAACGTGCAAATATACTACATGAAAGAGTTGTCCTTTTTGTAAATAGTTGTAGCCCCTTTTTGTACACAACACGTAGAACTGATGTTGTTTAACGGCTCATCAACACAGTATAGGTTATTTAGAACCGCCCCAGAGAGAGAGGGGAAGAATACATACGAATCTGAGAACTATGCCCTACTCTTATTATCGAATAGATTCCTATGGTTCTTTAACATGCTCGGAGGATAGACCGATACACGGGACGCGGGGCCTGGAATATCACGTGGAATTTGGTGTATTAAATAGTGTTGTACAGGCAATTTTTTTAGCTCGACTATTCGAAGAATAAAAGAGCTTATGTAATCACCCCGGCGTCGCCGTCGGCGTCGGCGTCCCACATCAAGGTTTGCGTGTAAGCTGTGTTTACAAGTATATATCTCTTACATTTCATATCCTAGCACAACCAAATTTGGCTATGGGATTTCTTATAGCATTATCTTAAGGGCTGCATAAACACATTGGTTCCTGTAACCCCTGGGCTCCCATGGAACTCAGATTCTTAAAATGTGTCTATTTCACATCAAATTTTGCGTGTAAGCTGTGTTTACAGGTCTATATCTCTTACATTTCTTGTCCTAGCTGAACTAAATTTGGGAATTGGTTTCGTTATAGTATGTTGTAAAGGGTTGCGTAGTAAGTTTGTCTTCTTCAAATTCTGGGTTCCCATCGAACCCAAATAGTGATGACCCATAAAATGTGCAATAAAGGCAGATCTAGGTTTGCATGTAAGCATGTAAGCATGTATATATCTAAAATATTGGTTTGAATTTCTTATAGCATTATGCATCTTATTCATACTTCACCCATATTGGGGCATGGGGATCCCCCACCCCCCACCCGCCCCAACCCACACTCCCTCCATCAAAAAAATGTATTTTTTTACATATTTCTGTGTTGTTTAAGTCAATTCTTATACATATATGTTTTTTTTACATATTTCTGTGTTGTTTCGGTCAATTCTTACACACATCTTCTCACACATATATATTGCCCCCTCCCCGCCAACCCACCCACCCACTCGAAAATCGTATATTTTTATTTTTCTTATTATTTTTTACATATTTCTGTGTTGTTTTTGGTCAATTCTTACACATAGCTATGTTGTCCTCCCCTCAACCACTTCCCCTCACCCCCACTCGAAACTGGAATATATATATTTATTTTTTTTACATATTTCTGTGTTGTTTTGGTCAATTCTTACATATAGCTTCTTACACATATATGTTGCCCCTTCCCCCCCACAACCCCGCCTCTATCCCCCCCCACCCCCCACTCGAAACTTGATTTTTTTTTTACATATTTCGGTGTTGTTTTGGTCATTTCTTACACAAAGGTATGCTGCCCCCTCCCCTCACGCCCCCTCCCCTTCCCACCCCACCCCGAACTCGAAACTGGAATATTTTTTATTTTATTTTTATTTGTTTACATATTTCTGTGTTGTTTTGGTCAATTCTTACACATAGCTATAATGTAATGCAAAAAGATTATGCGCGCACGAACGCAACAAAAAAAGCAAAACTAATTATAAAATGTTTACAGGTAATAAATGTCATCATCATTTAAAAAACAATGTATTCTAATTATGTTAACTATTTACATAAACTATAACAAATGACATGACAGTATCCATTAATTACACTAAAACACATTAGAAACAATGTGTACTATGTATTTTATTTACGCTGAGACGTGGACACAACTGTTAAAGGAATTCACGGCAATTTTGAAACATCAATCATTAAAATTAAAATTAGTGTCTGGATTTATTAATCCAGTATCATTGTGACTTTAAATCTGGTTGCGTATTTTTAAATACAATTTTGAGTTTTCAACTTTTCTTCCTTATTCTACCATAGTTTTTATATATATTATTCGTGAAATGTATTCTGTTATTAATATGCAAAAACAATTTGCGTTACTAGATTCTTGTAATTATTGAATATATGCAATTTATGTAGAAAAACTAACGGGACGCCGCTAGTTTTTAAACCAGCAAATTGCCATGTGTCCCTTTAAGCAACTTACACATGCATGCTACTAAAGGACGCGACCTTTTGTTACCGACGGTTAAGTTTGCCGCTGTTGAATTTCATTATTTGTTTCATTGTAGTCATTTTAATGTCGAAAGAAGAAAATATGTAAACTCTTATTACTACAAACATCCAAACTCTGTTAAGTATGATCTCCTCATGAATAATCAGGATAAAACACTTTGTTAAAACTAGCATATTTTATAAATCTATTTTAAAGGCATGCAAATATGCATTGTCCATCCATATTGCCGCATGTTATAACTTTATAATTTCTGTTTGTTCACATTGCGAGGGCTGGCGTGGTGCGGTCGGTAGCGCGGCGGATTTGTAACCGGAGGCCCCGTTCAATCCTCCGTGGTGCCACTGAGTTCCGTCGGTGTGTTCTAGAGCAATACACTTTCCCTTAGCCTCGTCCGTCGGATGGGGACGTAAACCGGGCGGTCCCGTGTATCGGTCTATCCTTCGAGCACGTTAAAGAACCATAGGAATCTATTCGATAATAAGAGTAGGCACGGTTCCCGGATTCCTATGTATCCTTCCCCTCTCTCTGGGGCGGCTCTAAATAACCTATACTGTGTTGATGAGCCGTTAAACAACATTCAGTTCAGTTCAGTTGCTCACATTGCTTTGTTATTTGTATAAGTAAGTAAGTAAATCGTTTATTATAGTGACATGTGCATAAAGTGACAAACAAGTACATATATAAAATGAAAGAGCACCCGGCCCAATGGACCTATATATAAGTCACTGTCAATAATAAATACATGTATGTGACAAAATATAAATATATGGTTCACATTAAAAGACAAAAGTGTATCAAATTACTGATAATGTAATAAATCTGACGGTAAAGTGAATATTACACATGTTATATATGTTATTGTTATGTTGTCACGTGCTCTTTAAACCATGATTTATTTAATAAAAATCTGGAAAAAAAATCAAAACAAATCAAAATGCTATTGCTCCACAAAACTTATAACGGAGGGTCTTCCAGGGTTTTGGTGAACAAGGGAACATGGTCATTTATTTTTGGCGGTCACGGGAACATTGTCTGTGATTGGTAATATTTTGGGGGAACAAGGGAACATTGGGAAATATTTTGCGGGAACAAAGCAAACTATTTTTTGGGGGAACACGGGAACATTGGGTCATATTTTCAGGGAACAAGGGAACATGACTCCAATGGGCCTCATAACGCAACACGTCCGATTTTCAAGGTAAATATTACGATGTTGTTGATTGGTAAAAATTACATTTAGCTTTGAAATGTTGTCAAAATAGTTGTGTAAAATGAATTCATCTTATATTTTGAAAGGAGAAAATAAAGTTTCAATTTTGCCAAGTTTAGAAACCAGCATTTCAATTTTGATCGAAAATCAACAAACAGAATTCCATGGGACTTACTTCGAATTCATTCTGCTGAGTGTTTGCTAAACAATAAAACAATTACAGCCCTCAGTTCCGCAGATTATGACATGCAAACATTGTTTCACATTTATACTTTGTATAGGATAGAGGCTATGAAGAGAAATCTTCACCATTAAGACACCGAAAGGGAGGGAGCATAGCGACCGACCGCGGTTTCGTAATGGTGAAGATTTTCTTTTCATAGGCTCTATCCGGCTTAGTGTTTACCATAGGTTTTATCGATAGTCTCTATATAGGTCACGCTCTTCACCGCGAAAACTGTTAATAGTAAAATATTCATGAATAAATGTAGGGTAAACACTAAACATGATTAGTTGTTTTTCTTCAAATCGTTGACATTAAAGAAAGCGAAATACGCTTGTTGTTTCTTTTTTTGTCAGCCAGTAAAACAACATGTTTACATTGAAAATAGGAGGAAACCTGAAAGTGTTGTCGGTTTTTAGTTTTGTTTAGCATACATAGAATAGAATTTAGTGTTTACTCTAAACCAATCAGATGGCTCAGAATTTCTTGCACCATTTATTCATGAAGATTTTACTACCAGCGCTCTTCATGGTTTTAGAGTCTATGGTGATAGTCTATGGAGAGAACTCTTCAGTACTTAGATGGCAGCAGTACATGTGTTAGTAGTTTTTGCACACATATATATCACAGTACATGTATATAGTTAACTAAACCGTAATGAACTTGTTTCACAGATTAACATTAATTCAAAGTAAGTTTTCTAGAGGACGTAAGATGTTTTTAAATAATAATTCTTTAAGTTCACATACGTGCATAGTCTGACTTAAGTATGAACCATTCATGATAAATTGTATGCATGTGACTTGAGAATTGAATTCTTGGAAGAGACCTTTGTTTGCCATTGTATAATGTAATACTAAGTTTGCAATGCTTTGGTTACAAGGGTAGTGTTTTCGGTAATCTTACTAATTAATTAACGGATTGAACATTGTTCAATCGTTTCCTTAGTTGAAACGCCTTATATACGTATATTCCTAAATTTCGTGTTTCATGTTTCATTAATTGTTTAAATTTCTTGAAACTAGGATTTTTCCAAAAGTATTGTTTTATATACATATTTCTTAATTCATTGTAGTTGTTACATTCTATTACAAAGTGATATTCGTCTCTAACACTTCACATTGTTTACACTTTCTGTCGTCGTAAGGTAGCCTTTCCGGTTCTTTCCATCGCCCTGTCTCACCTTCTAGCCTATGTGAGGAGAGTATTAGTCTTGTAAGGGCCGTTCGATATTTTTTTATCATCAAGATATTGATTAAAATCGAAAGTAGCTATAGATCTTTAACATAATGCTCTTGATGAATTGTTTAATTCTGTGTTCCAATTTTGAATAAAATTACATTTAAGTCTTTGTTTAAATGCATTTAGAAATGTTGTTACATTGCCTGCCCCTTGTGTAAGCCATACATCATGGAAACCCGATGTTGATAGTAATATTTTGACATGTGATACCCTTAAGGGTGCCCTCTGGTGACGAATTAGCGTGATCTGCGCATATTTTCGCGCAACGCGTATGTGGATGTTGTAAAAAGTGGGAAGATGTTCCAAAGTCATTAGTCATACATCCTTGATACTTAGTATACATGTTCACAATCATGATCCCCACACATTGATGTAGTTTTGATAATTATAGATTATTATATGTCAGTTTTCATATCAGCCACTGTATCATCCCTGAGACACTATATGTGCCCGAGAGCTTTAGCCTCGAGATATAATTCCTACACATCTGATCTCTTAACTTAGGTATATTGTGCGACATACCACATTGGGTTTGATTTATTCATAATAATGGTATATCGCACACGTTTCCACAGTTTTGAGATCATATGGGCAGGAATTATATCATAAGGGCTGAAAACACGACATGCTTCTGATTGACAAACTATTGTATATTGTGTGATATATCACATTTAGAGATAGATTATTTGGATTTAATATGGCATTGTGTTAACGTTCATTTTAATTATAACATAGCAGATGCTATTTTAAGTATACACAAGCAAATACAACAGTCGGGTAAAATATACCATAAAAAATGAAGTGGGTGGGGTAAATTAACATCTCTTTTAACGTATTGTGGTCATATTGTGTAAATTATATACTGATACACTGTTTGTAATTCAATAAGATGTGATGTTTGTATATTAAGTGTATGTATACCAGTCATTTAAATGACTTTTGACATAGTAAATATAACCAAAGCACATATATCTATCTTTTTCTGTAATAAAATGATGGGTCTTTAACATTTTTAATTGTTAACTCTTTTAGATGAACACCGACCTATACTTTTTATCACATTTGTTTGATAACCTTATAATTCTCTATTATATACCAGTTTATTACAAAATTCTTTTTATTATTTCTATAAGTTTGTCTTGCTCCCAAATTGGCCCAAAAATGCAATTTTCTGTGATTTATTTTTGTTTCGTTAGAAGGTGTGCTGAAATTGAAAACTTCAAAGATTTCTCCTATTTTTCGTCATTTTAAGGGTTTTCTTACTTTTATATTGATAACTGTTTAACATCTATTAACTTTTTTTCATTTGCTTCTTTTTTTTATCTAAAATATTGGCTGATTCTTTAAAGACATACCCAATTTTCAGCTGATTCTGAATATAAAACCCCACGTTGGGCTTTGGAGTGTATTACTAAAGATTAATATTGCTAAAAACACATCATTATTTTTCCAAAAACTAATTAGTAATATGTTAGTCTTCATAAAAACAGGGAAATTACAAATTCTTGTTATACCGATATTCACCAGAGGCCACCCTTAAATGGGACACAAGGCAATCTTGGGTATTAATTAAATAGCACCTAGATCCATTAATCTTCCTAATTTTGACTTTAAAACTGCTTGTATACAATTAAATAAAAAATTGAGATTTCATATTTCTTTAATAATCTGCAATATTTTTAAATATTTAATTGGTGTAATATTATCAAAAGACATTAATATGTGAAAACAATTTCCTTTAAGCTATTCGAATAATTATTGTTAATGATTATAAATGTCTAGATATGTTGAAAACTAACGGGGCGCCGTGAGTTTTAAACAAATCAAGAGTGCCGTGTGTCACTTTGAAAAGGCACATGTTCAAGCCTAACACCATCGTTCAGTATTATGACTCACATAAGACACTCATGCTAAATCCCCATAGAAATTTCTTCGCGAGGGTGATAGTACAGGGTGATAGTAAATCGCAGGGTGAAAGTAAAAAAAGTATCACATGCGCAGCTTTGATGCGCGGTGTTTCGGTGACGTCATCAGCCCAGTATGGTGAAATTGCTTTTTTTAACTCATCATAACTTCAAAAGTACTTGACCGATTTCAATAAACTACCACTCATTTTCTTAGTTGAGTTATTTCCGATCCAACGCTATAACATTCATAGCAACTTTTAGAAAAAAAATATCAAAAAGGTATCTTGTTTTTGCCCGAGGGGATTTCGGGATTTCAGTAAGAATGTTCACCCATTCGGATATTGATTATCACCCTCGGCTTCGCCTTGGGCGATAATCATTTCCTGAGGGTGAACATTCTTACTATCACCCTCTCATGAATTTGATATTTATATAGTATTTAGACTACCATCGCACAGTTGAGATATACAAACATGTCAATCAAGTAAATATTAAAAACAAAACAAAAAAAACACACGAGATTTATATGGTTATTCTCAAGAATCGTTGATGAATTCGAGATTACTTTTAGGCCGTTTTTAACATACTCGGTTATTTTGGAATTTTAATTACACATCCTTACAAAACTACTTGAAATTACAAATTAAATTCTAATATTGTCTAAGCAGAAGTTGTTTTCAAAATGAGAATACAAATGAACAAACAATTTAAAATAACATTTTAAGAGAAAAAATTGAAAAAAAAGTAATAAAATATACATAGTATTTTTATTTTATTTTTGGTGTTTTTTTTGTGGGATTTCTTTTTTTTTTTTTTTTTTGAAATCCAAAAAAAAATCTATTGTTTTCTCAATTGTACCATCATTCTCATTCCACTGCATTTTTTAAAAAATTCCCTTAAAACTAAAGTTTAAAAAAACTCAGGTCTTAACTCTAGACAATCTTCAGTATAACTGCATTATGGGTAGCGAGAACTTATGATTAAACTTGACGCTTTTACTCCACATCCGATAAGGTTTCCATAGACACACACGAACGCGCGCAGATCGATTTAAAAGTATCAGTTAGCAAAATTATTTTTAGCCGTACGTATATACGCACTATCACATATATAATCGTGAGAACGTGATCAGAGATCCATTAAAGATTTGGGTAATTAAACTTTGCACATTCCCAGCAATACACGAACTATTATAGGTTTTTACCATATCTCAAATGTCTTTCTTTTTTTTTGTTTAATGTGACGTCGTCAGTCACTGTTTCTTTTATAAGGCTAGATGTTTCACAAGGTCATTTTTTCGGCGCCAGCCGTTTAAGCTGGCTTTTGGCCTCGTAGGAGGTGTGTCTGTGTAAGCCTATCAAAACTCGAGTTGAAAGCGATACAGAAATTATGAAAGCCTACAGTGTTTATTAAATTGAATGCTGATCTAAATGTGTCTGGCAAGGCCAAAGGCAACTAGTAGATTTGTTTATAGAGTGTAGTTGTTGATACATGGTATATCGTTAGGTGATTTGTTGCGCTGTACTTCAATTGTGACCGGAAAAGATGAAGAAAGGAATAGAAATGCTGAAATTGCAAATAAATTATTCTGTTTTCTTTCAAACTGCGTTAATTTTACATGGTAACTGGTAATGAATTACATATCGCCGTGATTTCCTAATCACGTGATTTTTCAAGGTGCCCGGATCTTCTTCTCTGAAACCACAAGGGCTACAGCTTTTATATTTTGCGTGTAGCATCATATAGTGGTCTTTTACCAAGTTGTAAAAATGGTGACCCTGGGGTCAGAATAAGTCCCTCACCGGGGGTCAAAAGTTTTACATAGTAATATTAGGAAATACATTTAAAAATATTCTTAGAGCTTTGATATTTTGCATGTAGCGTACACTTTGCCAGAAGATCGATTCAGACCCTCGTGGGCCTCTTGTTTTCAGGGTTATGGCCTTTTGAATATTTTAACAATTGGCCTTCCGTAATCCGTAATGGAAGGCACTTATTTGTTTTGTTCAAATTCCCACATTGGCATTGCCGTGTCAACTTTTATCGGAAAACCGATAGTATAAAAAATGTTATATTGCTCTACTCTCTACCTTACATTTCGCTATTAAAATTATTTCACTTCATGACCATCAATCACGTATACATTGCGCTTCCCAAAACGCGACGACTATCTTGTTTAAAGATATTTCTTGTTGTTCAATGTATCTTCATTAATCAAAACACTTTTTTGTTTTAATTTGATCGGTTAAAAATAGAACAAGATCGATTTAAAAGCGACGTATCCATATTTTGACAAGATGAATGCTTTTGCTTTAATTACTGTTTGTGTGTATAATATAAATTTGATCTGATACAATTAAAGACCAATACAAAATATACAGACTTTGTTGTTGTTGTTGTTGTTGTGTGTGTGCGTGCATGCGTGCGTGCCTTCGTGTGTGCGTGCGTGCGTAATACATATTCCATTCCTGCGAAGGCGCTACTGGAAATTGTCAAACTTCGAAAAAATAATGTCGACCTCGACTCCGTCTCACTCCAATGTAACATTTATAAACTATCAAGTTTCCAGTAAAGCGATGGCTAAATGTTTATTGGGAACAGATGTAACGGCAAAATCCAGCTTCAGTTTTCGCCACACAATTACAAATTTCTTCAATTCCAATTATGCCTTGATGGATTAAAGTAACCATTTGGTTTTGTTTGGGACACTGCCCGTAAGTAAAACATATATAGAGCATAAGCAAATAACTGATGTGTGTGAAGTTGGCTCTGCGTTCTACGTTCTCCGTTCTACATTCAAACTTATTTCTCCATTCTACATTCAACTTGAGTTCTCCGTTCTACATTCGACTTGAGTTCTCCGCTCTACATTCGCCTTGAGTTCTCCGTTCTACATTCGAATTGAGTTCTCCGTTCTACATTCGAACCCAGTTCTTCGTTCTACGTTCGACTCCAGTTCTCCGTTCTACATTCAACTGCAGTTTTCCGTTCTACATTCGAACCTAATTCTCTGTTCTACATTCGAACCCAGTTCTCCGCTCTACATTCGACATGAGTTCTCCGTTTTACATTCGACTCCAGTTCCCCATTCTACATTCAACTTGAGTTCTCCGTTCTACAGTCGACTTGAATTCTCCTATCAACATTCAACTGCAGTTCTCCGTTCTACATTCGAACCTAGTTCTCCGTTCTACATTCGACTTGAATTCTCCGTTCTACATTCGACTCCAGTTCTCCGTTCTACATTCAACTTGAGTTCTCCGTTTTACATTCGACTTGAGTTCTCCGTACTAGATTCGACTTGAGTTCTCCGTTTTACATTCAACTGCAGTTCTCCGTTCAACATTCGAACCTAGTTATCCGTTCTACATTCGACTTGAGTTCTCCGTTCTACATTCGACTTGAGTTTTTCGTTCTACATTCAACTTGAGTTCTCCGTTCTACAGTCGACTTGAGTTCTCCGTTCAACATTCAACTGCAGTTCTCCGTTCTACATTCGAACCTAGTTCTCCGTTCTACATTCGACTTCAATTCTCCGTTCTACATTCAACTCCAGTTCTCCGTTCTACATTCAACTTGAGTTCTCCGTTCTACATTCGACTTGAGTTCTCCGTTCTAGATTCGACTTGAGATCTCCGTTCTACATTCAACTGCAGTTCTCCGTTCAACATTCGAACCTAGTTATCCGTTCTACATTCGACATGAATTCTCCGTTCTACATTCGACTCCAGTCCTCCGTTCTACATTCGACTTGAGTTCTCCGTTCTACATTCGACTTGAGTTTTTCGTTCTACATTCAACTGCAGTTCTCCGTTCTACATTCGAACCTAGTTCTCCGTTCTACATTCAACTAGAGTTCTCCATTCTACATTCGACTCCAGTTCTCCGTTCTACATTCAACTTGAGTTCTCCGTTCTACATTCGAATTGAGTTCTCCGTTCTACATTCGAACCCAGTTCTTCGTTCTACATTCGACTCCAGTTCTCCGTTCTACATTTAACTGCAGTTCTCCGTTCTACATTCGAACCTTATTCTCTGTTCTACACTCGAACCCAGTTCTCTGTTCTACATTCGACATGAGTTCTCCGTTCTACATTCGACTCCAGTTCTCAGTTCTACATTCAACTTGAGTTCTCCGTTCTACAGTCGACTTGAGTTCTCCGTTCAACATTCAACTGCAGTTCTCCGTTCTACATTCGAACATAGTTCTCCGTTCTACATTCGACTTGAATTCTCCGTTCTACATTCGACTCCAGTTCTCCGTTCTACATTCGACTTGAGTTCTCCGTTCTACATTCGACTTGAGTTCTCCGTTCTAGATTCGACTTGAGTTCTCCGTTCTACATTCAACTGCAGTTCTCCGTTCTACATTCGAACCTAGTTATCCGTTTTACATTCGACTTGAATTCTCCGTTCTACATTCGACTCCAGTTCTCCGTTCTACATTCAACTTGAGTTCTCCGGTCTACATTCGACTTGAGTTTTTCGTTCTACATTCAACTGCAGTTCTCCGTTCTACATTCGAACATAGTTCTCCGTCCTACAGTCAACTAGAGTTTTCCATTCTACATTCGACTCCAGTTCTCCGTTATTCATTCAACTTGAGTTCTCCGTTTTACATTCGAATTGAGTTCTCCGTTTTACATTCGAACCCAGTTCTTCGTTCGACATTCGACTCCAGTTCTCCGTTCTACATTTAACTGCAGTTCTCCGTTCTACATTCGAACCTAATTCTCTGTTCTACATTCGAACCCAGTTCTCTGTTCTTAAGGACTCACACCACTATTATCTCCCTTGAATACTCCTGCCCTACAGATGAAGGAGGTAGATAAAAAAACAAAACAAGTTCGCTTTTCTACATTTTACAGGATACATTGATTATCTTTACCAGGTTCTAAATCTACAGCATTTTAGGAAGAGATCCCAGAAAAATGCATGTTGATATAAGATTTCTAGCTAATTCTGCCTCATTTTACACATCATGGGTCTAATCTCCACGGAGTTGTATTTTTGTCTAAATTTTGATAGGTGTCACGCAAACATGAAATTAAAAAAAGTTCAATCTGGTAAATATTCGTTAAAAGTTAATAGCATGCAGATATTGGACCAATGAAGAATTTAAGCATAAATACATGTTGCAAAATCTTTTTTATCTCTATGCCACGAACAAAAACATTACAATGGGACCCTATGGAAAATTAATTGTGGTGTGAGACGTACATTCGACATGAGTTCACCGTTCTACATTCGACTCCAGTTCTCCGTTCTACATTCAACTTGAGTTCTCCGTTCTACAGTCGACTTGAGTTCTCCGTTCAACATTCAACTGCAGTTCTCCGTTCTACATTCGAACCTAGTTCTCCGTTCTACATTCGACTTGAATTCTCCGTTCTACATTCGACTCCAGTTCTCCGTTCTACATTCGACTTGAGTTTTCCGTTCTACATTCAACTTGAGTTCTCCGTTCTACATTCGAACCTAGTTATCCGTTCTACATTCGACTTGAATTCTCCGTTCTACATTCGACTCCAGTTCTCCGTTCTACATTCAACTTGAGTTCTCCGTTCTACATTCGACTTGAGTTATCTGTTCTACATTCAACTGCAGTTCTCCGTTCTACATTCGAACCTAGTGCTCCGTTCTACATTCAACTAGAGTTCTCCATTCTACATTCAACTCCAGTTCTCCGTTCTACATTCAACTTGAGTTCTCCGTCGTTCTACATTCGACTTGGGTTCTTCGTTTTACATTCGACTCTATTTTTCCGTGCTACGAACAATTCAATTTTTTTTTTAAAAAAAATCCCCAATTTTATTTTGTTTAAACATCCCTCCTCAAAAGAGTTCCCCTCACCAAAAAAATATCACCCCTCCACCACACCACTCGCAACCCACTCCCTCCCACCCCAAGCCCAAAAAAAAGAAATTCATTTTTGTTTTCGTGTTATTTTGTTGAAAACCCAAAATAAAATTAGTTTTCCTGAAAAAATATTCCAGAGCAAAATAGTCTAACAAATATGTTTGTTTTACAAGAAATAACACGAACAAATAAACTTCTGACTTCTTTTTTCATCTCAACACCGATTAGCATGTGTCTATGAAAGTGATGTCAAGTACAATTGGGAACAAAATGTGTATATATACTATATTTAAAACAGAATAACAATCCAGTGGTGTCTACATAAACATGTTTCTTTATTTCATCTTATCATTAATAATAATTCACTGACATCGTGAATCACTAAAAGCCTTTCGAAATAGTTGTTGTTATATACCAATATATATATATAATAAAGTAAACTCATACAGTTTTCACCTTTTATCTGAAGTAAAATCAAACAAACCATTTTTAAATATAGTATATATAAATATCTTGTTCTAATTGCATTTAATATCGGATTCAATCAAAATTTTCATAACACAGACTTGCGGTATTAAGAACTAATAAAAAAGAAATAAAAAAGAAAGTTAAAAGTGTATTTGTTCGTGTTCTTGCTTGTAAACATACATTTTACTCTGGGATATTTCTTCAGGAAAACTAATTTTATTTTGGTTTTTCAGCAAATAACACGGAAACAATCTTTTTTTGGGTGAGTGTGTGTGTGGTTGGGGGGTGGGGGCGAGTGGGGTTGGGCTGGAGGGGGGGTAATTGTTTTGTGTGGGGGTGGGGGCGATTCTTTTGGGGATTTTTTTTGGGGGAGGGATTTTTTTTTAAAAATGAATTTTTCGTAGCAAGGAGAAGTGGAGTCGAATGAAGAACGGAGAAGTTATGTTGAATGTAGAACGGAGAACTAGAGTCGAATGTAGAATGGAGAACTCAAGTTGAATGTAGAACAGAGAACTAGGTTAGAATGTAGAACAGAGAACTGCAGTTGAATGTAGAACGGAGAACTCAAGTCGAATGTAGAACGGAGAACTGGAGTCGAATGTAGAACGGAGAACTCAAGTCGAATGTAGAACGGAGAACTGCAGTTGAATGTAGAGCGGAGAACTCACGTTGAATGTAGAACGGAGAACTGGAGTCGAATGTAGAACGGAGAAATCATGTCTAATGTTGAACGGAGAACTGGGTTCGAATGTAGAACGGAGAACTGGAGACAAATGTAGAACGGAGAACTCATGTCGAATGTTAAACGGAGAACTGGGGTCGAATGTAGAACGGGGAACTCGAGACAAATGTAGAACGGAGAACTCAAGTCGAATGTTTAACGGAGAACTAGATTCGAATGTAGAATTGAGAACTGCAGTTGAATGTAGAACGGAGAACTCAAGTCGAATGTAGAACGGAGAACTCAAGTTGAATGTAGAACTGAGAACTGGAGTCGAATGTAGAACGGCGAACTCATGTCGAATGTAGGAGGGAAAACTGGGTTCGGATGTAGAACGTCTCACTGGAGACGAATTTAGAACGGAGAACTCGAACTCATGTCGAATGTAGAACGGAGAACTGGGTTCGAATGTAGAACGGAGAACTGGAGACGAATGTAGAACGGAGTGTTCAAGTCGAATGTAGAACGGAGAACTAGGTTCGAATGTAGAACGGAGAACTGCTGTTGAATGTAGAACGGAGAACTGAAGTCGAATGTAGAACGGAGAAATCAAGCTGAATGTAGAACGGAGTACTGAAGTCGAATATAGAACGGAAAACTCATGTCGAATGTAGAACGGAGAACTAGATTCGAATGTAGAACGGAGAACTGGAGTCGAATGTAGAACGGAGAACTCATGTCGAATGTACAACGGAGTCCTGTTTTCGAATGTAGAACGGAGAACTAAGTTTGAATGTAGAATGGAGAACGTAGAACGCAGAGCCAACTTCACACACATAAATAGCTGTCTTATTTTAGCCGAGTTTTTGAAAAGGAAATCAGCATAAAGAGTGACGTAAACCGAGCATAGATTGGCGTAAACCGAGCGGGTGGGCGGCGGGCGGGCGGCGGGCGGGTTGACGGCGGACGGGAGTCAACGTTTTATTTATTTGTTTATACGTCCACAGTTCCATGTCTGATATTTATCAAACTTTAATAGCACCTTTTTCTCATCAAACACTTACCATACTCTGAAAACTAGATCGCTGTCACCTACTTTTTCCAAATTATACGTTTCGTTAACCTTTTTGTTTAAGTTTCGGGGGGACAGGCGCGAAAATATTTTTGTTATATCTCACCAATACCATGTCCGATCTTCATCAAACTTAAACAGCACCTTCTTCGCATCAAACACTTACCATTCCCCGAAAACTAGGTCACGTTGACCTACTTTCTCTAAATATACTTTACGTTAACATTTTTGTTTAAGTTTCGGAGGGACGTGTACGAATGTATTTTTGTTATGTCTCAGCATTACCATGTCTGATCTTCATCACATTTTAACAACATCTTCTTCTCGTCAAGCACTTACCGTATCTTGAAAACTAGGTCACTGTGACCTACTTTCTTCAAATTATACATTACGTTGAAGTTTTTGGGGACGGGTGCGAATTTATTTTTGTTTATATATCTCAGTCTGATCTTCATGACATTTTAACAGCATCTTCTTCTCATCAAGCACTTACCATACCCTGAAAACTAGGTCACTGTGGCCTACTTTCTCCAAACTATACGTCACGTTAGCCTTTTTCTTTAGGTTTTGGGGTGGGAGTTGACCATGTCTGATCTTCATCAAATTTTAACAGCACCTTCCTCTCATCAAGTATTTACCATTCCCTAAAAACTAGGTCATCGTGACCTATTTTACCAAAATATTCATTACGTTAACCTGTTTTTTTCATTTTGTTATGTTTGTCACTAATTTTTTGTTAACATTTTTGTCTAAACTTATCATTTCTCAGCATTGCCATGTCCAATTATTGCAAACTTGGAACAATATCCTCACGTACGACTATATCAAGCATTAGACATGAAAACCCGGCTTTGACGCCACCAGGCCTAACCTCTTGTTATTCAGTAAATTGTGTACATGAAAACATGTACATAGACCCAAATATGTCTGTAGTAATAAAATCGTTAAATTGAAAGAAAAGACATATTTATTGTTTGTAAACATTGCTGGGAACGCATTATTTATATTTCTGTTGCTCACGTGACATCCATTATTGCAAAACTTACCCGTCTAGTTCTATTGATTGGTTTTAAACATTGAATAACACTGCATACAAATATACATTTTAGTTTGCTATTTTTTGTTTTCAGTCTATGAAGTCTCACAATGGGACCGGTAAAGCAAATGCATCAATGCTACTACTGTAAGCGACCGTCCGCGGACATACAGGAAAGCAAATCATGTTTGGTTCAGGGTCGAGATATCTTCCAAATAAGAGCATCGGCTCTGAATGATAAAACTGGAAAATTCGGTTTGATGACTAAAAGCTTTCAAATAATTCCAAAAGCGATACTGGTCAATACTTGAACGCTGACGAGAGTGACTGGACAATAGAAATAAAAGAACAATTACAGTACGCTGATAATGATAACGACATTGCTGATTATAAACACACCGAGGAAACATACCGAGGAAGCACTAACATATGACATGTTTGATGGCATGTGAAGATGGAGTCGACAATTTGGAAGATTCCATGCATAATTTAACAATTGGAATTGGTGTCGAAGGACAAAAAACGCTATTTTGCAAAACATTAAAAAACTTCAACACCAATATAAGCAAATACTACATTCGGAAAACAATAATAATGACTCTTTAAAATAAATTGAAGAAATGCTACCGAATGTTATAGATGGACTGAAAAATAATGGCATCTTCAAACATGGCCTTAAATGAACACAATGATAAAAGATAAAATGTATCCTTTTAAAAACATCGCGTTTTTACGGTTTATGTGCGTAATTAAATTATATTCTTGTAAAAAAAACACATGATCAATGAAATATAGTGAACGGTTAAATGATTCTGAAGAATTAAGTATCGTCTTTTCCACGGTAAATGGCTTCGATTCATGAGTGAACCACAACACACAGGCACGTTTAGCAAAATGACTGTTGACGTTTACTCCCTTGGCATCGTCGACTCTATCTTCACATAGGCTGCCGTCAAACGTGTCATATTTTAGTGCATCCTCGGTGTATTCGTTATAATATGCAGTGTCGTTATCATAATTATTAGCGTACCGTCATTGTTCTTTTCTAGTCGACTTTCAGGTAGTGACCATAAGATATTGTCTCTTCTGGAATTATTCTAAAGTCTTTAGTCATCAAACCATATTTTCCACTTTTTTCCATTAGAACTGTTGTACTTATTACACCGTGAACCACTGAAACATGATCGATGATTTCTTGTAGGTCCGCAGACGGTCAAAACAACAAAAAATAACAAACTAAAGTTTATGTTTACATACGGTTTAACGCAACGTTTAGCCTCAACTGATAGGGTTTATATGTATTTAATGCGACTTGTTTCAAGGTAACATTCCAAACCAACCACAACTATAAAGTCACAAGTCAAACAATTTTCAGTTTTTTATCGACTGGCAAAGCCTTGCCGATCGTGTTTATATTTTGAAAGAGTTTAACAGCAAAACAATGCATAGTATAGCATTCAAAACATTTAACCTGAACTACAAGCAGATAAGTTCGTTCTACACCGTATCAAAACTGAGGATACACCGTACCGATATCTAACAACATTTGCTCGGACTACACCGTGTCATGGTCTAATAGTTTTGGGTACACACCGTATCATCGTGACAATTTTCGAACCCCAAAATGAAAGATATGGGGTCAAAGGATGTTTGCATACATTCTAAATGGAAGGCTATTTATGCACATTTTCGAAGTCAGAATGCCTCTAAATGACTCCCAGGCACCAACACAGTGGTCATCTCCCGATTCTTTTTTACAAATGGGAAACAGCTGGTTGTGAGAGGTGACTGTGGTTTTAAAATCGGCGATATGCGAGACTGACTGGAATAATCACAGACATTGCATCTTCCCTGATACTACAAGTACGATTATGTCTAATATAAACGATGGATATCAAAAATGCACATACCTTCCGACCTAAACACTGTCCTCCATCTTAAAAATAATACACCGTACCATAAAAGCTCTACACCGAAACACGTACCCGTGTTAAAGTGGGTTCAACTGGTTACGCGCTCGACTATTATTACCCGCCGGTGTAAGTTTAGTGTCGGCTTGGAGTTGTTTTGTAGTATTGAATTCCGTCAAAGCATCTTGTTTCTAATTAGTAAATGCTGGTTTAGGGTTATGGTACATTTATGGTTAGGGTTAGAGTACATTCCGGGTTATGATGAGAGGGGCTATGGTTAGGTTACCTTCATGGTAATGGTTGTGATGCATTCGGGGTCATGATTAGGGTACGCCGACGGTTATGGTTTATAACATCTCCGACTCTAATAATTATCGATCTACAAGCTTCGTGCTACATTTTTACACATGTTGTGTGTTTTTTACATTCATTTGTTTACATTACGTTCTTTCGGAACCCTTCTACGTTTACAAGTGTTGCCATTAAATCATAGTGGCTTCAACAAGTTTAATTAAAGTGCTTTATTCCTAGGTAGTAATTTCTGAAAATATGAATGAATATGCTTGTTTAATTAACAGAACCGATATGAATTGTGGCTTCAATTTTCTATTTTTAAACTGAGCAAAGCTAGGTATTAGTGAAACTACTTAAAACAAATGGATGAAAATAGAGAAACCTCTAGTACTGAAATAGAAAAAAATATCAAGAGAATAATTACAATTAAACAAACATATTTTTTCCTTATGATGTTAATTTGCAATTTAGATAATATGACGGATATAGAAACACATTTAAAAAAACTATTAGCACGAAATGACAAAGAACAGCTTGTAAAAAAAACTAATTGGAAACAAATTAATCTTTGGATTACAAAGAACAAGGACCAGTCAGTCTCCGTTTAATTAAATAGAGAAGTTGATATGAGTTTAAACATTACATCACGAAGTAACACATATGATCACGATGTGCACTTCATATAGCGAAATCAACAAATGTGTTGCTGATGTGTTTTTTTTCACCATATACATGTATGACATTTTCAGACAGTAGGTCTTTAATAAAAAAAATAAAAATCGAAAAAATGCGAAAAACGCAATAAAAACTGAAGGGGAGGTGGTGGGAGGGGTGAGTTGTATTAAAGTTCCGTATGCCGTACCTGATTTAATTTTGTCTTCTGATTTCAATGTCTATTAAAATAGCAGTCAAAATAAGCTTAAAATTGCTATGATATATACGCCAAAACTCACCTATGATCGTCTGGTAAAAAAGAAATCACGGGGGAGCATGCCCCCGGACCAAAATTTGGACCCAGCTACGCGCCTGAGTGTGTAAATGAAGAAAAAAGGGATAATACCATAAAGTATGGTACACTTAAAGCAGCTTTCCCGCCAATAACAGTCAAAGTTTACAACATAGGTACACCTTTTCTAAACCTACTGACGACGAGGTATATATATAACATATATATTTTGAGAATCCAGACTTTATAGACACAATATAAACGGCTTTAACCAGCCGGACCAAACGCCAAAACTGTAGCAATTAATTAAGAGTTACCAACTCATAATTTATTTTACGCATATTCAATCAAATTTATTCTAAACCCCCGTTAATAAACCTATACTTTTAATCGGCACATATACATTATTATATGAGCTGAACACCTGGAGAGAGTTTTGATAAAAGGTTTTGTAGTCTAAATATTTCGTTATATTTCATTTTCTAGCCCTTTTACAAACTCGCAATAATTGGCGATTTCAAAATGCGTAAATTGTACCCTTGCTCTCTGAGGCCCTTTGGCGAGCAAACTGGTGAGCTTGACAAAATGTTTCAACGCGTCATAATGTAAACATTATATTTCTCCTCCATGATCTCTTGCAATATTACACCCCACATGTTTTATATTTGTATTGCGGGTAATTGGACATGTTTACAGTATTTTTTTCAATCAGAACCAAAGTTATTATAGCAAAAAAGCCAACGTGTACGTATATGACAATTTATTGTTTTACTTTTTATCATGGAGTACACATTGTTTTGCATCATTTAATAAGAAATGCTATTTTTAATTTGTTTTCTGTAAAAACATGCCTGGCATGAAACTCCCAGTGACACGTCTATTTCATTCAAATTAAATCGTATACTGTTACATATCTAACTTATCTGAACGTTACAGATTGTTAGGTCACAAACCACATTTTTCACAAATCAATCTTCACAGAAGGTTGTGAAAATTGCGGTTCATTATGACGCACTTCCGTATTTTTCACACCCAGTGAAAATGATACCAAAAGTTACAAATACCTCAGAATTGGTACATCAACGTCGGTCGAGAGCTTGAATCCCGCATGTGACAAGTTCGCTTGCTAACTTGACTATCTCTTAATACGGCAGATGGCACTGGTTTGAAACCCATGATGGTGACTGTAGCGTCACTACAAAATCAAAAGGACTTTTTTTTTTCTTTTTTTTTTTTGCAATGGTGCAAACCTAGTAATTATTTCCATTTGATCAAAATCTTTTTTGTCCAAATTTAATTAACTATTCCATGGGTTAATTTCGAATTCTTGTACGCTGCACCAAGAACAGTATGTGTATGTTTCTACTGCTGTCATGGTTATTTCACGATTGTCAGATTTTGTAATTAATAGCTCGGTTTCTTACATCAGTTCATTGCAAGCCATTGACATCTTCCCTTTTGAAAGTAATAGGAGCAAACTGGCCATAGAAAGACTTCCGGACCAATCATCACGGTTATTGTGCCGGAACTTAGGTTCGAATTCGCCAAACATTACGTGGTCCCGCCTTAATTCCATTTAGCGATGGGATAGCTTGCATTAGCATTGTTTTATAACGGATATTTTGATAATAAAACATGTTAAAACATTTTTTTTTAATGAAAATAAATTGCGATAACCTGTTTAAAATTACCTATTAAATGTTGTAATCTTACAAAACCTTTCAAGCCGAACTTAAAGTTTTATTGCATACCCCAGCCACTAAACTCCGTTTTTGCTTCTTGGAGAAGGGGTTGGATGGGGTATGAATAATCGGACCACGTAATGGAAACGAACAATTGATCAATCGAACAATGAAAACAAGCGAGCAAAGGAACGAATGAACGAAGTCTTTAAGAGATCCTAACACTTAATGTATACTGTAGAAACTAGCCGCTTTTCTTCCATTCAATGAGTTTGGGAGATGAATTATCCTCTAAACATTATACATATATAATAGCTGTAAAATATGCGTTTCATTATGACGCACTTTTGGGAATTTCACATTTGCGATTTGTGAAGAATGCGTACGCAATTTTCACTAATTTGCTTCACAATTTTCACAAATTTGTGACATATGAGGAAGGCTCTGTACATGTGACGTTTTCGTCTAAACAATCATTTATTGCATTTTTTTCGTGCTGTTTTAACATGTGAAAAATACGTTTTTACTCTACTAGGGGTAGAGATGCCGAACGTAAATTTCACAAATCTGTGACATATTCGTGCGATTTTTGTGAAATATCCGCACGTATTCTTCACATATGTGAAGAATTCGCACGAATTCCTCACACGTGTGAAGAATTCGTTTTTGTGAAATTTACGATTCAACAAGGCTCCACAGATTTATCACAAATTACAACAGTTGTAAAATCACAAGGTTGTTTCTAGACGTACCTGGAAGTATTAGATATGTTACAGTCCGAATACGTTCCAAATCATGATAAAAATATGATATAAAATGTACTATGATGGTGCCTCCGTGATTGAGATAGTAAAGGCGCTGCCACTAAAACTGTCTGAACCGTCACCGCCGCGGATTTGAATCCCGGGGAGCTCGACTTGCCAGGTGTAAAAGTGTCGAGTCTTACGGATAGCGGGAGGTATACTATAAGAATCGTTCATGGATATCCGGTGAAGATAGGGAATTCCAACCCGAGGTTTAAGTGATTTTATTGGAACCGAGGCTCTGCCGAGGTTCCGATTAAAACACTTATGCCGAGGGTTGGAATTCCCTATCTGAACCGAATACCCATGATAGATTATTTTTCTTGCATATCAGAGACATGTTGTGCGTTGACGCCGCCAGCTACTAACTTGTTGCATGTTTTCCTGCATACCAGATGTTGGCGCGCTTGAATTTTATCTCGACCCTAGGGTGAGATGGAAATATCTAGCCCCGGTAAAATGACGGATATCCTTGTCCGGTATGCAAGAAAGTACTGGTTTTACCCACGAAGAATGGGATGGTCTGCCTTTACCACAAAAACATAATCGACAGTCATATATGGCCTAACATGTACTAAAAATGACGTAAAACACCATTCGATCAAACAAATATTAAATATGGTGTTTGTACCGTGTTATTCATATTTAACATTTGGATTTCCATATGGTCTAAAAGAGGCCGGATTGGAATGCTTTAATTTACCCTGATAGTAACCTAGAATACATTACTGGTCCCGCCTTAATTGCATTAAGCTTGGGAAAGCTTATATTGGCAGGATTTTATAACGGATATTTCGACAATAAAACACGTTTAAAAACGTTTTTTACTGAACAAAATGTGAAAACTTGTTTAAAATTACCTATTAAATGTTTAACTTTAACAATATGCAAAAAATTTAAGCCGAAATTAAGGTTTTATTTCATACCCCAGCCAATCCCGTTTACGCTTCTTGGAGAATGGGTTGGATGGGGTATGAAAGTAATACTCGGACCACATAATGACAAATACACACAGTACATTTAAAAAAGCAATTAGTTTTAGTCCAAAGGTTAACATATGGCGATAAACATTTGCTTAAGATTACCTCTACTTCTTGTTAAAACACATTTTGCAAGAAAATCTTTAACATCTTTAGAAATTAAAAAAAAACAACAAATGTTGCGTTTTCAAATGTACTACAAATGAGTCCATTACTGTGTGAAATTAATGTGTCATGGTTACACAAAAGGGGACATAGTCCTTAAAAAAGGGGTATTTTTTTACTAATTCATTACGTTTAGACTCTTTAAAAAATAAATTATCATTGTTTGTGTCAATTTTAAGTTGGACCCTAGATCCCCGCGAAAAGTCTAAGGTACACCCTTTAAATAACATGGACGGTATTTTATCAATCATGGAAGGGCGGGAGTAGCTAGGGGACATCATTTTGAGAAATTGTCCATAAGTCTCATCGTATAATATTTTCGTTTGATTCTTATGAAAAGTAATTTAAAAATATTGGGAAAAATAAATTTGGGAACAGGAAAATGTAAGTTTTAAATTTCAATTGTATTACATGTTGTTAAAATCGAAAAAATATGTAATCTAGACATATTTTTATTCATAATAATCTTATAGTTGTGTTCGTTTCATAGGAAAATATATGAAATTCGTAGGCTCATCTTATTTCATTTTACACATATTCATTCACAGGTATTTTAAGAACCCGTAAATAAACATATACTTTTAATCGGCACATATACATTATTATATGACCTGACCACCTGGATGGAGATTTGATTAATGTTTTTAGCCTCATTAAGGCTGGTTAACTATAAAACATGATTCAATACTGAGTTTTTAATAGAAAAGAACAGCCATTATCTGTCCTATACCTACGACATGGATGGGTTTTACTTTGTCTTATTTTTACAAAGTCACTATCCCACCATCAACAGACACATTTTATATATACACCGTTTCTAAACCTACTGACGATGAACTCAAACTCATACATATTTTGAGAATCCAAACTCTACAGACACAATACAAATGCCTTAAACCAACCAAACCAAACCACAAAACTGGTTAATTAAGAGTTACCAACTCAAAATGCATTTTACACATATTCAATCAAAGGTATTTTAAGAACCCTTGAATATAAATATATACTTTTAATCGGCACATAACATTAGTATAATACATGAACTTTAATACACGATTGTGTAGTGTAATTTTGCCGTCATCTGGCGGGTTAGTTCTGAATGAATGATAAAAATGGTTTATGTTGAATGACATTTTAATACATAATAATCTAAATGTCAGGGATTTACCGACCGCAGTGAACAGAATGTCAAATAACAGAAAATATGTTAAGTACTCGGGTATGCAAAGTTAACGCGATCACCAGCTTTGCATTCAGATACCCCTATTGTGACTTTGACGTCATACTGTTTTCTATAGTGTAAGTTAGTCTGATAAAACTTTGCTATGTCATACATGATCAGCATAAATGAAATGCAGTTAAGGTATTCAAACACCCTGAACGTAGTTCCTGTTCTAAAAAGTAATCCCTCATTTTGTTGAAAAGGGGCATTATAAGTGGGGGGAAAAGGGAATTTTATTTCTATTCTGTTTTGTAGTTATATTTTAAGAAGTGTATCCATAGGTTTTAATGGATTATTGATGAATATTTTCCAACTTTCGAATCTATGCTTACACAGCGTGAACAACTATCAATGAAAACAGCTGTGCGATTGACCAATTTGTACACACACAAAATCTTTCTTACATGTCTTGAGTTATGAAACCATATTTTCTGCGGATTTTTTTCAAGCAGAAATCATTTTTACTGTATGAATCTTACACCGCTGCATTATCCATACTTGGTTTGAAGTTGAACCCATCCACTATTATGTTAACATTGGTTTCAGTGGGGAAGTCAATTGGTGGTGTCATACCTTAAGAATACTGCTAACACACTAATCGGTAGTTTTATATACTAAGGACACTGCTAACTAACTAATTGGTGGTTTCATACCATAAGGACCCTGATAATCAGCTAATTGGTGGTTTCATACATTAGGGCCACTGATAACAAACTTATTGGTGGTTTCTTACATTAAGGACACTGCTAATACCTTAAGGACACTGCTAACTAACTAATTGGTGGTTTCATACCTTAAGGACACTGCTAACAAACTAATTGGTGGTTTCATACCTTAAGGACACTGCTAACTAACTAAATGGTGGTTTCATACCATAAGGACCCTGATAATCAGCTAATTGGTGGTTTCATACATTAGGGCCACTGATAACAAACTTATTGGTGGTTTCCTACATTAAGGACACTGCTAATACCTTAAGGACACTGCTAACTAACTAATTGATGGTTTCATACCTTAAGGACACTGCTAACTAACTAATTTGTGGTTTCCTACATTAAGGACACTGCTAATACCTTAAGGACACTGCTAACTAACTAATTGGTGGTTTCATACCTTAAGGACACTGCTAACAAACTAATTGGTGGTTTCATACCAAAAGGACCCTGATAATCAGCTAATTGGTGGTTTCATACATTAGGGCCACTGATAACAAACTTATTGGTGGTTTCCTACATTAAGGACACTGCTAATACCTTAAGGACACTGCTAACTAACTAATTGGTGGTTTCATACCTTAAGGACACTGCTAACTAACTAATTTGTGGTTTCATACCTTAAGGACACTGCTAACAAACTAATTGGTGGTTTCATACCAAAAGGACCCTGATAATCAGCTAATTGGTGGTTTCATACATTAGGGCCACTGATAACAAACTTATTGGTGGTTTCCTACATTAAGGACACTGCTAATACCTTAAGGACACTGCTAACAAACTAATTGGTGGTTTCATACCTTAAGGACACTGCTAACAAACTAATTGGTGATTTCATACCTTAAGGACACTGCTAACAAACTAATTAGATTCGTAATGTTCGAGAATGAAAATGTTCATCGAATTATATCTACATTTGCAAACAATATGAACCAAATAAGATTTTTTTTATTATTTAACAACAACAGCCGCAGAATTTTGCAGGGGAGGGTGGGAAATAAGGGGAACAAAGGTTATATTATCCAGCGGAACATGCTCTAAAACAGTAAAACGTACACAGAATGTACTAGGATGATGAACGTGGTGCTGGAAAGCAATGTATTGTAAGCCATTTTCAGATTACTATCTGCCATATCACCATTACTTTCTCTTCATAATCAGAATGTAGTAATATATCTGCGGGTATTAACTATGCTTTGCATGTTTTATCAACTTGTAATAAAAATTTCATTCTGAAATCCTTTCGCAACATCTCGTTAACTTCTTCGAAGCATCCCGAATAATAAACCACTTTCAACCGAATATGATGTCGTCAGTTTCCAGTGCATTGCATGTTCTCTAAGTTTGGTGTTCATTACTCCATTTCTTATATATTTTTAAGTATAGGATAGAGGCTATGAAGAGAAATCTTCACCATTAAGCAATAGAAAGGCAGGGAGCGTAGCGACTCACCGCGGATTCTTAGTGGTGAAGATTTCTCTTCCTAGACTCTATCCGGCTTAGTGTTTACGATAGATTTTATGGAATTTAACTTATATTTTTATAGGTCACACTCTAAACCACGAAGAGCGCTGATAGTAACATCTTCATAAATAAATGGTACAAGCATTTGAAATTCTGAGCCATCTGATTGGTTTAAAAAGTAGAGAAAACACTAAAGATAATTTCAATTTAGTTGATGTGGGTTTACGTGCGCTTGTGCAAGCAAGCGACTGTGTGCGCTTGTGTGCGTGCGTGTTTAAGTAAAATATAGAAGATAACCATAAGTAAGGTGCAAGATCCCCAACGTATTATCATACAACTCATTGACGCCTTTCTGGAATAACCATTAGGGGGAGAATGTGCAATATAAATAATGTTTGAATCAGCGGGGGCGGCTATGTCTCTCATTTGCCAGCTTTTGCTAGAATGGCTTATTTACGAGAATAGTTTCAAGACTAAAATAAAGCAATCAATTATTGAATAGAGTCAGTAATGGGGTGATAAGCACTGACAGCTTTATTTCAACACGTTTATTGTCGAGTACCTGTCAACCGCAGATAAGAAAATGTTGGTTACAGTTCACACCTTGTTAAGCATTTATCTGAAATAGAGCTAATATGAAAATGTAGGCATGATCTTTGGAAGGAAGAAATATTCGTCTAATTGATGCAGGGAGTGGCGGGTTCAGTCTATATATGTCTAACTTATAGTCAGGGTTATATTAAACAAGAAAATAGTGATACAACATATCATAAGCCGGTAAGAACAGTTACATAAGAAAACAGTAAGGAGAATGAATATGATAAAAATAAACGAATAGTGTGTAGATGTTAGAATTGTTTTATTGTAATTGTCAACAATCAAAGCACATTTATCATGAACGATTTGAGCACTAGATAAACTAGTCATCAAGAGACAAAATGAACACGTTTTTAAGAGATTTGAGCTCTAGATAAACTAGCCATCATGAGAAAAAATGAACATGTTTTTAATTGTAGCATCTGTGTTGTATAATATTATAATATGAATATGATAGACATCTGAAATAGTGTGTGTAATGGATAACTAAATAGAATGTTGTTTCATGATTAGAATGTGAGGAATTGGGAAAATATCATGGTTAGAATATGAAGAATTGATAAAGTATCATAGTTTACAAAAAGACAACTTAATGATAATATAATATCAATTGGATCGTCTGTGCAGGTAATCGCAGTTTTTAGCAATGTAAATTTACATTAGAAGAAAAGGTTTAATGTTAGATGTTTGTTATTATTGAAATCTGATTAGTAATTCATGAGAATAAGTGGCAGTGGAACAGACCTATTCAAACTCTTTAGAAGATGCTTCAAGTAGTAAAAGAACCTTAAAATGCCTGTAGGTGTACCGGAAGTAAATCAAATCCCATTGAGTCCAATGCAATATTGTCCAAGCTTTCTAGTTAGCCATTTTTCAAAATGAAGTTCAGACTAAGATTCGTATTCTTAGTCCTGAGACCTTTCTCTCTAGAAAACTGCTGAGAATAGTAGGGGTCATATGGCATATAAGAAAATAAAATTCTGATCTTTGTTGGCACCGTGAACAAACTACATTCATTCGGCACCCCTTAAATGTGTTCTATTTTCACTTTCAAAACTTTCAAGTTGATAAATAAAATCATCATACAACAATGCAAATGGTTCTTAGCTATCACAAACAAGTCAATAAAGTCATTTCACCCCAAAAAAACAGGCCTTAAATACTCATAAATGAATTATATCACAAATTTGGGAACTCCTTTCGACTACAGGCATGAATACCACAGTGATTTACTTCCTGTATACCTAGTAGAAGACCCATAAAATGCCTGTATATCAATTTGACTGCGTCCCGATATTCTTACTAGAATTCAGTTGTTTTATGAACATTAAAATAACGTTGATACACAATCCAACACCCCATAGCAGCTTTCTGAGTCTGCGATAAATATAGCCGGAGACTTGAGGCTCTTGAGGCTCCGGCAATAAATACAGGGAGAACTAGTCTGTATGCTTAATTTTGAGACGATCGCAATGGTGGCTTGATCTAGAGCGGAGGCGTTAAAAAAAAACATTTGAGATATACGTTCATTTTCTTTGTTTTTGTTCGAATGGTTCGCCTCTCACCGCTTCGGGCTTGACTCCCCCGGGAGCTCGGCTTGTAATTGAGGAAGTGTCGATTTTTCCGGATGGCGGGAGATGTACAGTACTGGTTCTACCCAGGAAAAGTCGGTGGCCTGCCTCCAACACAAAACAAATCATATATAACCCTACATGTGTTGAAAATGACGTTAAACACCCTACAAACAAACAAAACAAATTGTTACTATGACATCATTTAATGAAATGTAACGTTATATCCGTCATCCAATAAAAATTAGTGTTTTGCTGTGTCGAACCGTAAATTTCACAGAAACGAATTCTTCACACGTGTGAGGAATTCGTGCGAATTCTTCACACATGTGAAGAATACGTGCGGATATTTCACAAAAATCGCACGAATATGTCACAAATTTGTGAAATTTACGTTTGGCATCTCTACCCCTAGTAGAGCAAAAACGTATGTTTCACATGTTAAAACAGCACGAAAAAGTGCAATAAATGATTGTTTAGACGAAAACGTCACATGTACATACAGATCGGCGAAAAAATAACATTATTAGAAAAATAGGCGGAGCACAACACAACACGACAGAACAGAACAAAACAGAACAGAACAGAGAATGGAACAGAACAGAACAGAACAAAACAGAACAGAACAGAATAGAATATAATTCCCATTAATGGTGTGCGGTTTTAACGGCAACAAACAATGTATAAATTTGGCTTGGGTACAGCTGTACGGTGTACGTTTTTGGTTTTCTCTCATACGATCCATTAGGAAGAGACGGTGAAGCGCGAAATAACTTTGAAATTTTGAATCGTGTTCTTCGAGCTTCCCCAGTGCGTCTTCGTGCTCTATCACCGTGTTTTCGTGCATTGCCTAAAGGCCGATGCTCCAAGCGGAAGCTGCGATTATGATGCGTGATTGTGCAATGGCGATGCGTGAAGGTGCGATGGCGTTGCGCGAATGTGCATTGGCGATGCGCGAAGGTGCAATAGTGATGTGCGAAGGTGCGATGGCGGTGCCAGAAGATGTAACGACGATGCACGAAGATGCGATGGCGGTGCCCGAAGGTGCGATGGCGAAGCGCAAAGGTGCGATGGCGTTGCGCGAATGTGCAATGGCGATGCGCGAAGGTGCAGCCATCGCACCTTCGCGCTTCGTTGTCGCATCGTTTCGCTTCGTTATTCAAACATCCGGCTTCTATGGTCTTTTTTTATGACAGCAGACATGACAGACCTAACGATATGTATTGGGATGTACTGTTAAATAAATGCGGGAGGAAGAAAACCATAATCCTTCTTTTAAACTAGATGCCCAAGGGCAACATGTCCAGCCCGCCAGTGCGACCTTGACCTTTGAGACACGGGGTCTCCTTATAAAGAACATTTGTGTCAACTTATTTGAAAATCCCTCAATGCATAAGGAAGCTACAGCCCGGAGAGACGAACTAACGCACATACACCGAACTGTCATTGTGACGACTATCTCAAGCTATGGCAAGCGGGCGTGACACAAATGTTAGAAAAAATGGAAAAGAAAACAAGAGGGTCATGATGGCTCTAAATCGCTCACCTGAACTCAAAAGCTCAACAAGTTTGGTACCTGTATGTACCTTAGTAGTTATAGGCCCGACAAGCTATTTCTAAATTAACATTGAAGGTCAAGATCACAGTGATCCAATAATGGTACGTGGCACTTTGTCGTCCTAAAATGAATCAACGTACCAAGATTGGTACCTCTAGGTGCTGTAGTATAATCTACGGGTTATGGTCCTTACTAGATTTTTCTATTTCTGACCTTGAAGGTCAAGATCACAGTGACCCAGTTGTGGCACCCAACATTTCAGCATCCCAATATGTATCCAATTTGGTACTTGCATGTGCTGTATTATATATGAGTCATTGCTCGGAAAGCCAATAGAACAAGCATTGCTAAATCAGGGGCGCATAACTCTGCTTTTAATGATCCTATCGAAGCAAACGTTTAACTTGACCAAATGCAATATGACCTTTTTGCTAAATCGAGGGCAATAACAACTCTGGCGTTTGAAGCCCATACTCGATCTTGACCGAGATCTTATAGTCATACACATTCTGTCCAAATTTTATTAAGATTGGTCTTGAAATAAAGCCTCTAGAGTGTTAACAAGATCAAATACAGTTTCTTGCTAAATCAAGGGAAATAACTCTGGTGTTACTAGGCCGATATGACCGAAACTCGGACTTGGCTTGCATTTTATAAACATTCACATTCTGTCTTAATATGATTTAGATTGGTCAATAATTGACTCTACGGTAGTGTGTTAACAAGGTAGAATATGGCATTTTCGCTAAATCATGGGCCATAACTCTGGTCATACTTGTACGATCTGGCCCATAATCGAACTTGGCCGAGATCTTTTGGTCATATATGTTTTTTCCTAGGTTGGTCAAGATTGCTTGAAAAATGTGGCCGCTAGACTGTTAACATACCAATTGTATGATATGAGCGATAAACTGTATCCTGTCAGCTGGCTGTGAAAAATACGTTCGTACGAAAATGTCAAAAAAAGTCAAACGTATATGCCACATTTTCGATTAGTGATATTAACGGCCGTATTTGTAACAAAAGTGTGAAGAATTCGCACGTATTCCGCACACGTGTGAATAATTCGTTTCTGTGAAATTTACTGTTCAACATTGCTGACTATGTTAAAATCGCGAATAAATGTTGGTTTTATATAAGCTAGAATTTTAGGTCTGATGTATCTAACTTATAGGTGGGATTAAGTAAAATAAATGTAGATTTAGAATATATTGGAATATGTGAAATTTAGGGTTAGTTATCATCGGCGTAGCTACTATAAGGCCCTTTAGGTCCGGGCCTATACATCAATTTGATGAAAAAAAGAAAAAAAAGAAAAGTCCAAAAATGCAATAAAAACTGAAGGCGGGGGTAGTGGGGGTTAAGGGTCAGCATTTGCTTCTTATTTTATTTTACAGTGTAGGTAATTCAACTTTGTCAAATGTTAATTTTCAAATTTGTCAAACAATATTTCTTCAAATAGCATACAATTGTTCCGTCAGATAGATATACGTCAATACGTACCATTACATAGCTAAGTTAAAAAAAAAGAAAAGACGACGAGGGAGCATGCCCGGACCCCCTAGTTTGTCGGGCCTATACATGCATTTCAGGTCAGCTAAGCCCCTGGTTATTACATCAAAGAAAAGGTGTAGGTTCTATGGTTTTTTACAGAGAATGTTGATGGACGCACATACTAGAATAGTGATGACCTTTAGCACCCACCTGAAACAAACATGTGTGTAATCTAAATAATCCCTTTGTTTTCCAGAATAATCCTATAAATATGTAAATTCAAAACCAATATTTTTTATTCTAAGCAGATATTCATAAGAGTGTTAAGATGCTTTGTTGTAAAATGCATAACTTAGAAGAAATAACTAATGTTTGAGTACCACTGTTATTTAATAGTATACCATGTATATCATTTGAGCCGTAATTGTTGCAGTTTAATGTATTGTATACCGGATACGGTTATCCGCGTTTTACATGGGTGCCGGAAGATAAAAGTCGCGCGCTGATATCAACAATGGCAATTGTATGACGTCGTTGTGTAAAAAAGGTTAGTATTTGTCGACGTTAATACGCAGAATGTAAACTATATGCAAGAAAAAGAATCAATCATGGGTGACCGGTTAAGAAAAGGAAATTCAAACACTCGATATAATTGTTTTAATCGAAACCTAGGTAGAGCCTCGGTTCCGATAAAAATAATTTTACCTCGTGTTATAATTCCCGATCTTCACTGGATACCCATGAATATTCTTATACGAGGGGCATTCAAATAGTTTGAGACTGTCCTCGTAAAATAAAACATAACATGTTTATGGACAAATATCCTATTGTATTCGCCCTTAACAAGAATACATTATATCCATGACCGGAAAGCCGCAGAGTAGTCTCTCGTTGGTATACCCTTCAGACATTGATGTACCGAACTGCCAACGGTGCTTCTCGAGTTATAACGACGTCGAGCGAGCATCTTTTTCGGCTTTGGAAACAGAAAAAGTCACACAGACTAAGATCCGGTCAGTATGATGGAAGCCATCTCGAAGAAATTGCTGTACTATAGTGCGTTTATGGGAAGATGTATTGTCAAATATGAGATGTATGCCCTTTAAACCAGTCCTTGGACGAAGTTTAACATAGTGATTTTTCACTGATTTTAAGACATTGTCCCTATAAAACTTTCCCGTAACATGTTTTCCTGCAGCACTAGGTATGTGCACAATTGGACCATTTGAATTGAAGAAAATAGTGTAGAGAACCTTCTTCGCACGTTTTGTCCTTTTGGCAATTACTGAACTTCCTTGCCCTTTTCTCAGCCATTGTTTATTATTAATCCTCCGTTGAGGTTCAACATAATTTATATCTCATCACAAATGAGCTCATTTAACCTCCTTTCATCGGCAGTTCCATATTTTTTCCAAAGTTATTTACAACATTTCACTCGTTGCGACCTTTTCTCTTTGGTCAATTGATAGGGTACACACCTTGCACATACCTTGTTTAATTTTAAACGCTCCGTTAAAATCACTGGAACACTTCCCGTTGAGTCATTGTTTATTATTAATCCTCCGTTGAGGTTCAACATAATTTATGTCTCATCACAAATGAGCTCATTTAACCTCCTTTCATCGGCAGTTCCATATTTTTTCCAAAGTTATTTACAACATTTCACTCGTTGCGACCTTTTCTCTTTGGTCAATTGATAGGGTACACACCTTGCACATACCTTGTTTAATTTTAAACGCTCCGTTAAAATCACATGAACACTTCCCGTTGACCACTGACGCAGCTATCTCAGAAACAGTATATCTTGAATCGTCCTTCACCATAGCATCAACAGCTGCGTTGTTTCTTGAGGACAATGAAGCCTGTTGTCTCTCGACACGGTCAAGATCTTTGACGTTGGGTTTTCCCTCGTTAAATCCTTTTAACCGTCTGTCAACTGTGGCTTTTGAAACAGAAGAATGCCCATAAAAGCTTTTAACTTCATGAATAATTTGTTTCCCTGATATATTTAAAGCGCAACGCGTTTTTAGATAAATCCTAATTTCCGTCTTTTCCACTGGTTTCATATTTACTATAGAAAATTGTCAGTGTATATGAGTAAGCTCTATTCAAAATCGTATAACACTATAATCCCTTGACGAATTGTGATAACATTTTCAGTATCCATTGCTATTGAAATTACCTACAAAAGCAGGTAAAATAATGCTTGTATCTGACTTAATTTCTACGAAAACGTATCAGTCTCGAAACTTCTTGAAAACCCCACCTTTTTTTATCTGACTGAACTTTTCGTTGCCAATAGTTTAAATACAGACAAATAGTATAAATACACAGCAATATTATACCGAGCAGAGCTCGGCCGGCGCAGCCGGCCGACGATGATCGGCTAATGGTAACACATGTGCAAATGTTGAAATCGTACCTGGCTGGGCAAAAAAAACGTGTCGCACCGGAAGCGCGGCAATTGATGAAATTGTGTTCGGCAATTTCGGATTTTTTCCTCAAATCATCAGGGGATCAGTCTGTTTCACTTGGACGATTGTCTCTTTTCGTAGTTTGGAGTATTCGTACTAGTTCGGCTAATCCCGTCACAAGCAGTTACGAATGAAGCGATATTCATTAAAAGAATGCTTATCATTAGAAGTGTTTTATTAAATTTGTTATTGGTTGTCAAAATTAAACTAATTCAAAAATACAAAATTCAAAATTCAAAATTTCAAAATTCAAAATTTCAAAATTCAAAAAATTTAAATTTTAAAAATTTCAAATTTTTTTAAAAATTTCAAAGAATTTAAAATTTAAAATTCAAAAAACCAAAAATTTCAAAATTCAAAAAATTTAAATTCAAACTTTCAAAATTCTAATATTCAAATTTTCAAAAATTAACTTTTACAATAAACTTGGTTGAACATCTATGATAAAGACGAAGCGTCTCCGTGGTCGAATGGTTAACGACGTTGCATTCTAAACCTTCACCTCTCATCGCTGCGGGTTCGAATTCCACTGGGAGCTCGATTTGTAAGTGAGGAAGTGTCGATTCTTACGGATGACGGGAAGTCAAAGAATTTAAAATTTAAAATTCAAAAAACCAAAAATTTCAAAATTCAAAAAATTTAAATTCAAACTTTCAAAATTCTAATATTCAAAAATGCAAAAATTTCAAAATTTCAAAATTTCAAAATTCAAAAATTCAAAAATTTCAAAAATTCAAAATTAAAAAAATTCCATAATTTCAAAATTCCATGAATAATTTGATTTAATAATAAAATAATTGTTGCCTTTTAGGTTCGGTCGATATGTGTTGTATTTATCGATCTGAGAAAAGTGATACCGACCGAGGCGATATCAGGTCGATAATTAGAGTTTAATAACCAGTGTTTTTGAGATACGGGAAATATCTCCCGAGGTAGAGAAATGGCCCCGATATAAGAACGAGTGCAAACATAATTCAGAAAATTATATTAGTACACCATATACTGAACCAAATAAGGACTCAAATTCCAACTCTAATATAACAAATGACATCCAATCTTTATGTAGGAACTAGGAATCAAAACCTCTTGAAAACGAAACACAGTCAGAATCAAAGAAAAGGGAAATGCGAAATAAACGGGAAAAAGGTATTTTATCAAAACATATCAAATAAATGACATACCAAAAGCTGCACCATTACAGAAAGATGAAAAAGTCAACCTTGCTATGGATGCTATACTTGCCTTTGAAATAGAACAGATGTCGTACGTTTTTTCTAAATGCGAAATATGTCTTGAAAGAAGAACTGAATTGAAAATGATCAATGACACTGTTTGTAGTAGCTGCCAAAAAGATATGTCTGATACAAAATAATTCTCTCTGGAAAACAATATAAACCCAGGAAAGGTGCCTCTTGAGTTGAAAGAGTAAAAATAAGATAATTTTCAAAATTTGGTTTTAAAAAAAATCACACCGTAAATACCTTAACTTTTACAATAAACTTGGTTGAACATCTATGATAAAGACGAAGCGTCTCCGTAATCGAATGGTTAACGACGTTGCATTCTAAACCTTCACCTCTCATCGCTGCGGGTTCGAATTCCACTGGGAGCTCGATTTGTAAGTGAGGAAGTGTCGATTCTTACGGATGACGGGAAGTTTACAGTACTGGTTCTACCCAGGAAAAGTGGGTGGATGCCTCCAACACAAAAAAAAATCGGTCGTCATACTAGTATATAACCTTACATGTGTTGAAAATGACGTAAAACACCATACAAACAAACAAACTATGATAAAGATCGAGTTGAGTTTACCAACTACCACAATTTAGAGGTGTGTCAAATGCCTAGGCCATTGCTTGGTCAGCTGATTTTGATGATCTAAATTATGAATAGTCAATTAATTTACTCATATGTTGATTGACAAGAAACATAAGATAGGTTAGTATTTTATCACAACAATATAGAATAATTATTAAGAGTAAAATATTTGGTTTACAAGTTAAATTTTACATGCGATCCGATATATCATATAAGTATACATTTTAAGAGCTCTGCTCGGTCTTAGGCAGTGCCTAAAATTCATATTACCGAGCAGAGCTCGGCCGGCACAGCCGGCCGACGATAATCGGCTAATGGTAACACATGTGCAAATGTTGAAATCGTACCTGGCTGGGCAAAAAAACTGTGTCGCACCGGACGCGCCGCCATTGATGAAATTGTGTTCGGCAATTTCGGATTTTTTCCTCAAATCATCAGGGGATCAGTCTGTTTCACTTGGACGATTGTCTCTTTTCGTAGTTTGGAGTATTCGTACTAGTTCGGCTAATCCCGTCACAAGTAGTTACGAATGAAGCGATATTCATTAAAAGAATGCTTATCATTAGAAGTTGTTTTATTAATTGTTATTGGTTGTCAAAATTAAACTAATTCAAAAATTCAAAAATTCAAAAATTTCAAAATTTCAAAATTCAAAATTTCAAAATTCAAAATTTCAAAATTCAAAATTTCAAAAAAATTAAATTTCAAAAAATTTAAAATTCAAAAATTTCAAAATTTCAAAATTCCAATTTTTCAAAAATTTTAAAATGCAAAATTTCAAAATTCCAAAAATTTCAAAAATTCAAAAATTTCAAAATTTCAAAATTCCAAATTTTGAAAATTCAAAATTTTGAAAATTCAAAATTCAAAATTTTGAAATTTCAAAATTTCAAAATTCCATGAATAATTTGATTTAATAATAAAATAATTGTTGCCTTTTAGGTTCGGTCGATATGTGTTGTATTTATCGACCTGAGAAAAGTGATATCGACCGAGGCGATATCAGGTCGATAAATAGAGTTTAATAACCAGTGTTTTTGAGATACGGGAAATATCTCCCGAGGTAGAGAAATGGCCCTGATATAAGAACGAGTGCGGAGCACGAGTTCTTATAAAGGGGCTATTTCTCTACCGAGGGAGATATTTTCAGTATTTCAAAAACACTGGTTATTAAACTATACTCGGTAAAAAAAAGTTTTGGACCGGGGTATATAAAGTCATATAAAAATAAAACTAGTGGACAAAATTTAAGTATCTTTTTTTAGTAACCAAGGTCTACTCTACCCGGTTAATTTGGTACCAGAAACATTAAAGATTTGATTTTAAAAAAATATCGCGAACACACAAAGGGTCTGTAAAAAATGTTGCAAAGTCCATACAAAGTAATAATTACGGACACATTCGAGTAACCAATAAAAAGATTATTATTTTTTCACAAAATTTCATTGTAAACGATAATTATTGTCGATTGTTGATCTATTGTGAATTATCAACTGAGATAATAAGGGTTATGATCGAATGTCATGGTTCAGAAATCATTGTACGGGTTCGAACACTGCCATGGTCCAAAACTTCTTTTACAGAGTATATATATTACATAATTTAAAATGATTTTATTAATATTTCTAATGATTAATGCCTTTTTACACCAGAACACCAAGACGACGTTTCGTCATCCAAGACGACGTTACGTCATACAAAGAAAACAAGTGGAACCGAAACTCTTCGTTAATTTCCGTAATCGTTATTTCCTAGTGGCGGAATCTGACGATGACGTCCGTAAAACAATCGGAACGTCATTTGGCATTCCCGCCACTGATGCAAAAGGCCGAACAATGTTCCGTACTGGGAAATATCTCCCACTGGGCAAACGAGTAGATATAGCTTTTCTATTCACAGTATTTCCTATACAAATCACAGACAAATATGTAATATATACACATATCGACCTCACTAAAAGGCAATAATTTTATAATATTGCTGATAACAGGGTTGGCATGGAGGAGTTAGTCCAAATTTACCACAGTCCTGACATGACCAAACTTGTATACGAGAGGGAAATGATAAATGGTCAAGGGTGGGCCACAGCTTGTGAGATTGAAACTGTGTCTACCATTTTAGGCTACAACATCAATGTAACATGAGTTTGGTGCAGAGCAATATCACATGTATTCTTTTTCAACCAATGAAGGAGAATTGTCATGTACAACCGTTGACTTACTTTTGAACAATAAACAGTTTCAAGTTCTAAAAACGCTGATAGTAGTAAAAGTAAAAAGCGAATATCACCCACCGAAAACACGCATGGCAACAAGAGCAAACATAATTCAGAAAATTATATTAGTACACCATATACTGAACCAAATAAGGACTCAAATTCCAACTCTAATATAACCAATGACATCCAATCTTTATGTAGGAAACTAGGAATCAAAACCTCTTAAAAAACGAAACACAGTCAGAATCAAAGAAAAGGGAAATGAGAAATAAACGGGAAAAAAGGTATGTTATCAAAACATATCAAATAAATGACATACCAGAAGCTGCACCATTACAGAAAGATGAAAAATTCAACCTTGCTATGGGTGCTATACTTGCCTTTGAAATAGAACAGATGTCGTACGTTTTTTCTAAATGCGAAATTTGTCTAGAAAGAAGAACTGAATTGAAAATGTTCAATGACACTGTTTGTAGTAGCTGCCAAAAAGATATGTCTGATACAAAATAATTCTCTCTGGAAAACAATATAAACCCAGGAAAGGTGCCTCTTGAGTTGAAAAAGTAAAAATAAGATAATTTTCAAAATTTGGTTTTACCCGGGAAAAGTGGGTGGATGCCTCCAACACAAAAAAAATCGACCGTCGTACTAGTATATAACCTTACATGTGTTGAAAATGACGTAAAACACCATACAAACAAACAAACTATGATAAAGATCGAGTTTGAGTTTACCACCTACCACAATTTAGAGGTGTGTCAAATGCCTAGGCCATTGCTTGGTCAGCTGACTTTGATGATCGAAATTATGAATAGTCAATTAATTTACTCATATGTTGATTGACAAGAAACATAAGATAGGTTAGTATTTAATCACAACAATATAGAATTATTATTAAGAGTAAACTATTTGGTTTACAAGTTAAATTTTACATGCAATCCGATATTTCATGTGGGTGTTAATTTTAAGAGCTCCGCTCGGTCTTAGGCAGTGCCTAAAATTCATATTAATGACAAATGGTTTTATCTGGTTCTAATATCGTAATAGCATTCAATGCAATATTAATCGTAAATGTAAACAAAGCAACATTTAGTGGCTTTAACTACTATGGGGACCATGCAACTGTGACATTGTTATGCATTATGTTTTTAATTTCTCTGAAAGTCTACTGTCTCGTGTATATGTATACTTTGTTGTATCTGATTGTTTTCCTGAATAAAATAAAACTGAATTGAGGTACATTTATTGAAGTACAATTATATTTAAAATTATGTTTGCGAATTGAACAATTTTAAAGAAATGCATTTCAAACTAAAACATGCCCTATATTCAACTAGAAACGTGTCAACCCAGGTTACCTTATCAAACAAAATCACAAAAAAACTTTCGGCGTGTCTTGGTGGCAAATACTCATACTTGTCAGTAATATCAAATTCAGAATGAATTGTTTTGTTCTCGCAATTAACTTTTCATTTTGCAAAAAACTTTTCATTTTGCTGGCAAATCTACGTTAACCATGTGACCGAAATGCCTCGCTTATCGCTACTAGTATCAGTTGCTTAGCAATTTAAATGGAGTTTCCATTTAAATTTCTAAACAAGTTATTTAATTTAATAAAAAGTATTGTTATTAAATAGTTATTTAGTTTAATAAAAAATATTAAGTTATTAAATATACTTGTATTACAGTACACTGGAAGTGTTTGTATAAAGCTTGATAGAACACTGGAGCTTTGATACAAGACTGTTGGCGTAACCGAAAAAGTGCATGCAAACATGTAAATTCATTCGCAACATCTCGTACACTGCTTCGCAGAAAAAAGAAAGTTTTTCTATATTGCGTACTTCATCGCGCCTTAGATTCCCGCCAAAAATAAGTTGCATTCAAAATCAAAGTTATCATCCAAATTTTGCAATGTCATTCAGCCGATTGCTCCATAGTTTATTTACACGAAAGCAGTGATAAAACCTGCATTGTAAAAAACAAACATTCAACGCAAATTATACATCAACACGTGTGGCTAACGGTCAGATTGTTTACATAGCAACAGTACACTATTTTCTGTGCAGTTGCCTTCCGGCTAACAAAATGTCAAGATTTGGAACATACCGAAGCTCGATATTCACAAGAGGCGGGATCCCAAAGAATGACGGGATTGGCCGAGTTTTCACGTTTGGTGTAAATGTAAAAGGTAAATGAATACCATTCACATTGCCCTTCTTTTGCTAAAAGATATTTCTTATGCAAGTGTGATTGAAATTTGGATCCTCCAGGATTGTTTTGTGTGAGCAATGGAGTAAAAGGTGAAGGTCATTCCCCTTAACCTCCTTGTGGTATGAACATGTTGCTGTCATGTAGCGGTGTGTATGATGAGTTTTAAAGTTTGAAAAAATATATAGTAACTATTGCTTAAGAAACGGAGTAAATTAACAAAATAAGTCAAACTGATAATCATTCGTATTTATTACTACGAGTTTCTTTCCTGTGGATATTAGTGCGCACGAAAGTAGGTACAAAAGTCGAAAAGGAAATGTACCATACACAGAGCACAGTGAACCAAAAACATATTATTAAACAAACAAGAGTTATAAGGCCAAAAAAAAAAAAACCTGTGTTTCCGGTGGCCCGACCGACTCTATTTTTAATGGGCCGACACTAAAACATTTTATGAAAAATAAAAAATAAAATAAATAAAATAAAATTTGTTCTAAACCATGATTTATCACAATATATCGAGGTAAACTGACATCACAGAGAAACCTTCAGTTGTATTATTGTATGGGGTTTATGAGATAAATACATGTAGAATCTCACACTATATTGCTCAAAAAAATAAAAAATAAAAAAATAAATGCCTACCGACCTACCCTATTTTATTAGAGCATGCAATAGGAAACACACTTATTTTTCTTTTTGGCCTAAGGATAAATAGAATCAAAGTATACGACACAAGAGACATAGTAGGGGTAATGGTAGGGCTACCGCCTTGGAATGGCCAGTAGTAAATATAACGGGCCACCGGTGTTTATACCAGGTCCTAGTGTGCACCAAACCTCACGCTTACTCTGTTGTCCTCCCAATTAATCGGGACAGTGTAAATAAAGATATTCCCGGCCGGCTATAACATCTAACAAACTAGGCAGCATTAAAAGGCAATACAAGTATAACACAAAGATGATCATGTATATATGGCTATAAAAAGGGACTAGAAAGCCAAAAATCACGTACTCATTAACTTGGCAGATACCAGAGCAACACGAGAATAAACCATTTGTGACATGTAACAAGACATGACTGAAGACAAACAGTAAGGTTTCACACAACACTTCGATTTTACTGTGTTGGCCATAGGCGTTAAAGTCCAATTTTCCATTCTGAATCAAGCATTTACAGTCTAAAAGTATATTTTGGGGGGAAATACAGTTACTGCTGCTCATAAAAAAAGACAAAATCTGGTACATAGCCCACTTTGTTTTTTTTTAATGCCAGTGGTGTCAGGCAAGGTACTCTTTTCGGCTTTCACTAAACAGTTTGCACCTAAATTCATATGCATTTTGAGCACCCACAAATGTGTCACATTTTGCTGTCAGTGTCGTCTAATCACTGTTCATCCAATCTCACACTATTGTTTTCTCACCTGCAACAAGAAAAGAAAATATCCATGGGCAATTATTAAAATATCTCAAACCGAAGAACACACCCCTACTTTTTATGGTGTAAGAATCAGCTGTATCGTGGGGTCCACAATATGTCGAGATATCGCACAAGCAATCAAAATAAGAAAGCTGTAAGGCTTTTGCTATCTAATTTATGGACTGAATGAACGGGTTGAATTATAAACTTTAATATAAAATAATGAAAAGCGACAAGTAGAGGTACATGTAATTCCTTCTGATCTACTTTGGTAGGAATGGGTTTCTGTCTTGTATGGCTTTTGATATCTTGAGTAATGAATGTAATCAAAAACTGGAATGAAAAACATTTATGCATCTGAATGAAGAGGGAAAGAAGGTGGAAGTCATACATATTGCCCTAATTTGATGTAAATGTAAACTCGCGTGAAGTTTGAACTCTCTATGTCTTCTGGCGTCTGAGATATTATCAAAAGCTTTTTTCGTGCAGACGTATGCACGAACGGACGGACGGACAAGGTAAACAATGTATATCTAGCGAGTCATATCGTTGAGGAATGCTGTTCGGGCTTCTACAACAAAAGAATATTCATGGAAAATATCAAACAGACAAACGAGGCAATTTGCAAAATCCTCATTTGCACTGATTGCTCCCAACTAAAATATAACAATGCATGTTTAACAGTTTATTTAAGTCTCACACAGAACACTATTATTTACATTATAAGAATTCATTAAATATAACTGTGCAATTATTTTTAGAATCACAAGACACTATACAATAAAAATATACAAATGACTGTTTGCAATGTTAAAAAATTGAGCGATTGATTCTAGACCTATTGTAAACTGAATCAAAAATAGCCGCATTAGTAAGTCCAATTCATACAGATATATCACAGTAAATATCAATTTCTTTAATTTATCACATTATTTTCTCAGAATGAAAAATGTTAATATATGAGTTAAAAAATCGCAACGGCTACTGAAACCTTAAAAAAAAATCGGATGACAACCCATATCAGATCTGGAGTGTACCGATTAACATCGACTTCTCACCGTACGTGTACTCTTCTAGTACACTTTGCGCTAGTCCCTCTTTAGCTAATATAACGTGAAGGAATCAATTTCACAAAAGCTGTTTAGAAATCCTTAAAAACGCTTTTAACCGACATATATACTTATAAACTTCTAAGTTTAAAAGTCAAAATATTACCCAGTGGCGATTTGCTACATTAGTAGTGGCGGATTTGAGATTGTAAAAAAATAATATAAATATGAAATATCACGTGTAAATGGTTACCAAAAATTGTTCAAACAGTTACCTTTTGCTTATGCTAATCTGTGTTGTATCTTGACACACATATAATTGGATTTATTAAAAACAGGTCCTGTTTAATATACTGCTCGTCTATCTACAGTCCCTGTTTAATATACTGCTCGTCTATCTACAGTCCCTGTTTAATATACTGCTCGTCTATCTACATTCCCTGTTTAATATACTGCTCGTCTATCTACAGTCCCTGTTTAATATACTGCTCGTCTATCTACAGTCCCTGTTTAATATACTGCTCGTCTATCTACAGTCCCTGTTTAATATACTGCTCGTCTATCTACAGTCCCTGTTTAATATACTGCTCGTCTATCTACAGTCCCTGTTTAATATACGTCCCTGTTTAATATACTGCTCGTCTATCTACAGGTCCTGTTTAATATACTGCTCGTCTATCTACAGTCCCTGTTTAATATACTGCTCGTCTATCTACAGTCCCTGTTTAATATACTGCTCGTCTATCTACAGTCCCTGTTTAATATACGTCCCTGTTTAATATACTGCTCGTCTATCTACAGTCCCTGTTTAATATACTGCTCGTCTATCTACAGTCCCTGTTTAATATACTGCTCGTCTATCTACAGTCCCTGTTTAATATACGTCCCTGTTTAATATACTGCTCGTCTATCTACAGGACCTGTTTAATATACTGCTCGTCTATCTACAGTCCCTGTTTAATATACTGCTCGTCTATCTACAGTCCCTGTTTAATATACTGCTCGTCTATCTACAGGACCTGTTTAATATACTGCTCGTATATCTACAGTCCCTGTTTAATATACTGCTCGTCTATCTACAGGACCTGTTTAATATACTGCTCGTATATCTACAGTCCCTGTTTAATATACTGCTCGTCTATCTACAGTCCCTGTTTAATATACTGCTCGTCTATCTACATTCCCTGTTTAATATACTGCTCGTCTATCTACAGTCCCTGTTAAAACTCAACGTAGATGTTAGTAATGTAAGGAATTGTGTGGAGATACGCGTCGGAACCCACTTGAAATCCTTAACAGATCCCCTAAAAGTGCACTAATGCGCTAAGTTCTGATTTTGATGGTCGATCAATTTACATGCGGCATTTTGTAAATTACTCGTAAAATACTAATAACGAATATATTCGCCAAGAGTAGTCTTTGACTAGATAGACGAATCGAATATCTTCCCAAAAATTGCATTTATTTATTGTGCTAAGTTTTAACTTTGGTCGACCAGTTAGCACGCAGTATTTTACAAATTACTCGGTTGTTTCTTTACTAAATCAAGAATAGATTTGCCACGGATAATCTTTTAAAGACGGGTCGAAAATCATTCCTCTGAATATATATATATAATGGCAAAATGAAAAGTTCATTGAGAAAACAAAACAACCTGAATTTGATAACTGCCCATGCGCAAATCCGTTACCGGAACTCGCAGAAATTAATTGAAGCGGACCACCGGTTTTTGTGGAATTGATCGATTGCCAGCAATGTTAGACAGCTATGGCGTAGACGTTCCTATGTATAGTATCAGCTGTAGTTGACCTAAATGTAACACGTATCCAATTCTAAAATAACACTAGAACCATAGACCATAAGTGTATACTTTTCAGCGAGTACGACTATAGTGCAGAAGTTTTGGAATGCGTGGTCCAGTCGTAGAGCGCCAAACTCCAGATCGAGAGGTCGTGGGTTCGATCCTCGCCGCGTCCACGTTATTTATCCTTGAGCAAGATAATTAATCCACATTGCTTAGTACTGGTTCTACCCAGGAAGCCATCGAGAGTGATTAATCTAAGCTGCAAGAACTCGTTTCGCAATCGATGTAAAATAAATATGTTTAAGTTTTTACAATATTTCACATCGTTGAATTTATAGAGGATCTTACATGAGTACTAACTCCTTGGCAAAAATGATATAATGCGAGGCTCTTGCCAACTCGTTTAATAAATTCAATAATGAATGAGAACGAATGTTAGATTCTATTTATCACATAACTCACATATCGACTGTTATTGCATTTTGCCTGTCGCTTTGCGAACCCGACATAAATACTTTTTGACAGCGCATACTAGGCTTATTTGCGTACTTATATAACTTGTGGTTTATCGAAAATATATAATGGTGTTATTCCACTCCCACACCGGACGTTATGTGATAAATACGTATAACAAGAACCCAATATCTCTTTGTGTTTCACCCTCCAGACACACGTTTTAACCAGACTGAGTTGTTTCATATTAACCAGACTGAGTTTTTTCATATACGTCATTTCTCTTTTCTCGGGCATTCTAAAGAAGAAGAAATAAATTTTCATTTTTGTCAGTCATGTCTACAGCATGTTTTATAGGCTTGTGTTATAATAATGTAAAAACAGCAGTTAACAATAATGAACACGAGACTGTTATGCGTTTGTTTATTCAAATACGTTGATGCACTGAAACTATTGTCGCACAGTTGTTTTTATTTGTGTTACTAACACAAATACAGATACGGTGTATCTGTTTACAATGGCAAAACAAAGCTCTCTCCCAAGAATGTTCAAGAATTCTCAAGTCACACGCGCACAATGTATCATGAATGTTTCATGCTTACATCAGCATACGCACGTATGTAAACTTAAAGAATTTTATTTAAAAACGTCTTACGTTCTATTGAAACTTACTTTGAATTATTGTTAATCTGTAAAAAAAAAGTTCATTACGGTTTCGTTAACTATATACATGTTCTGGGATATATGTGTGCAAAAACTACTATCACATGTACTGCTGCCATCTAACCATATTGAACTCCATAATTGTATTATTTGTAAACATGTTCATGGGCCATATTTGGCTTAAATAATAAAATATATGTTAAATTTGAAAACAAATATTTAAATTCGTAGACTTCAGAAAGCCATACTGAACAAAATAAAGTTAGCACTTAAAATGAATGTCAATTCCATAGACGAGATACGAAGCAGTGTATATTCGGGTTCGTTACGTCTAAAACGTTCTCGCCTCTCATCGCTGAGGGTTCGAACCCCACTGGGAGCTAGACTTGTTAGTGAGAAAGTGTCAAGTATTACAGAGACGCAATACACCTTAGTCTAGATCATCTGCGACGCTTGCTTGTTTTCAAGACACAAGTCTAGAACATACCTCCTGAATAAAGTTTGATTTTTGCCGATACACTGGTAAGGTTTCTGACTGACTGAGACAGGAACACCTCAGACATACTTTAATAAAAAAATAATAATTACGGTCACGTGGTTCCAGTTTCAAATTTGGTCAAGACGTTTGTATTTACAATCAAGCGTCGAAGATGATCAAGATTTAATACATTTAGAGATGTTTTTACATTTAGCGACAATTTTATATTTAGCGTTGCTACACTCGGCTTCTATTAATCAATGTGATTATGTTTGTATTGAATGCATGCTTTCGATTAGTTCAGCTACAGCTGTTATCTCCGATTAACTGGAAGGCACAAACGATAACTCGACGTCACGTGACGGGACAAACTTTCGATGGAAGGCGTTCTTTGAATGCGACATTTCCTGCTGTGGTGTTCAGTACAATTCTCATACATCCTGACGCTTTTCTAATTATGCATTTTATATATCTTTACAACAATATTTATGTATTGTTTGCTAATTTCTCCGGATGTGGACTTTATTGTTTAGGATTTCTTTACACTGTTTTGTCAATTTGTGCGTTGAAGACAGATTAATAGCGAGGTTGTGTACACATAAAATCGCTTTAAGCTAACCTGTAGGCCTTATTGCCTACTGACGGTTCCAAGCTGGTAACGCTGTCATCGCTATTCTTTACGTTAGGTATTGTCGTTTTGAATAACATTTTATATAATTATGCTCATATTTCGGTTTGTGGGGCAGTGCGGACCTACGGTCACATTGCGTTTGATTGCTGTGGTGTTTTATAAGACCATTGTTCACAAATTTTATTTTTACTTTCTTCACCATGATATCCTCACATATTCAGAGCATTTACCAGGTACTCTAGCTAAGGAAAGGAAAGAATTAGCATTTATCATATACTTGCCTATAAAGGCATTGTTTTGAATATATGTTACGACATAGACCTAGCTAGTCATATGAATCGTGACGTAGATGACAGGCAGTAAAGCGGTATCACACGGGTGATATAAAGGATGAAAAAGTCATATCACGGAAAGCAACGTAAATAACCGAACGCTTTTTTTTTATTCGGGTCCATGCAGATCGTATCACATCTACTCTTTTACCGGAGTGATACGGAAAAATACGTATTTTTACTATTGTATACGATTTGTCACGCGTATGGTTTCTCGTCTGCTTTCATTTATTGCTTCCAACCTGTTTTCACACAGAAGTATTGGCCATAGAATCATTATTCGTGGATGAAATAACCACGTATGACTATTCATTTTCTTAATTAGAGAATTTCAAAATTCAATGACATTCATTTTAAATCAAGTTTGGGATTTTTTTTTTTCCCTTGAAACTGAGTTGACAGTCATTGCTGAAGTATATGAGGTAAACAGAATACAAATGTGTTAAATGTGCGAAAGCTCTCGGGCTTATATGGCGTCCTCAGGCCCGATTAGGGTGTGATATAAAAAATAAATATTATTATATCATCTATATAATTGATATATTTACACGTATATATGTGCACTAATATTACGGCACGTGCTAAAAAACGTATTTTAGCAAACATTTCCGCTCGCAAAAAGTCTGAGATATAGATTTCGCGAAATTTTCGATACGAGATATTATTTACTAGTATCTAAACTGCGAGGAAAAAACGCATGAAAATTCGTAGAATTTAGAAAAGTATCTTCTTTTAAAACAAAAGGGAATGCCTTCCAATTTCTCCATAGCGCCAGCATATACGTGATAGGATATATTCAATCTATCTTTTCAATGTAATATGTACAATCATAATGCAATGTTATGAAAATAAAATATGTATAAAGGGTCTCTGCTCCATGTGCTTAGTGGTATCCGGTATTCATCCACCCTTCCGCCGCTCCCCTGTATGTCTGAGGGATCACTGCGGTCGGCGATACCCTGGTAATTAAACATGGACGCATAATATAGCTGTGCATTGTAACATCGTATATAGCTCATTGCGTATATAGCTCACCAGTAAGCTTTATATGTAGGCATATAGCTCACATTTTCTACGTACATAGCTCACACCAAAGTAAGATTTATACGGTGAAAAGGCAATGGTCATTCCGTATATAGCTTATCACTATCTAAATACAAAAATTAGTTAAAATAGGAGCGCACAATAACAGAAAATAATTGCATATAAATTATGTTGCTGGTTACATGACGTCTACCCTTCTTACTACTACTACTACTACTACTCAAAGTAACAGTGATAATATGTGCTGAGAATGTGAAAAATAGCAAAATAATGAAAATATAAAAGAACAAAATATAAAATATAATTGGCCTTAGTGGGGTCTGAACCGACGACCCGAAATCTTTTTAAAGAGTACAAGTACAGCACCTTACCAACTATGATAATCAATGCATTAATGAAGAGTATACAAAAGGAGAGTTTCATTAGGGATAGGACTCCTTAAATAGAATACTACAAAGGTCCTATATCTTTATCCTCATAGGCGCCCGACTGCATAGATATGTTTTAGTTTAGTTTTTATTCTAATTTCTTTTAAGTCGATTGGGAAGAAAGCTGGAAGCTTGTATGAATCTCTCTCGAGTCCGTTTCCTTGGCACAAACCAGTACTGAGTGTTCTATTGAGAGACCACGAGAACGCTCCCGGGCGAGATCGAACCCGTGACCTCCAGAGTGAGAGGCCAACACTCTAACCACTGAGCCATCTCACCCTCTGTAGATATTTTTGATGCTTATAACTTCACAACTGTAAAATGCAACTTCTCAGAAAAAGTGTTTTATGTGAACGATCTAGTCTAAAGACAATGTTTCAGTACCAGAGTTCGATACCGCTAAGAACAAATCGGTCTGATACCAATACTGATACCAACGAAACGATCTGGTATTTTCAACCGATACCATGTCCCCTGATAATTTGTAATTTACGACCGAGTTTCCTGATATATTTAAAGACACATTTCGAGCGTATTGTATTTAGGGGGTTGGGGGGGGGGGGGGGGGGGGGGGGGGTGGGGGGGGGGCGGGGGAGAGAGAATTTCTATAGGTAACTGTAAATCTCTGTTAGCCAAACAATTTCATGAGCAAAGTGTGATATTCAATTTTTCTTCAGATTATGAGGCCACCCAATAAATACATTTGTGACCAGTACACATAATAACACATTGAAGAATGTTGTATATTTATTGTGTTGTGCTTTGATTTTTGATTTTTGGTCTAAAAACAATTAAGAAATACCAGATAAGTTTTGTATTCAAAAGCTAAATTATAAACATATATTTTTTCATTAAAGTAAATTACAAAGTGTTGTTAACCTATTCCTACCCTCAATATAGCAATGCTATACAAATAAAAAAACTAAGAGTGGGCCTCAATTTATATACATGAGTTGATCAGCCATGAAGCGTGCTGGCTGTAAATATTCAAGCTTCCCATGCTTTTTCACTGACCAAGTAGCGTAGGGAAATGTGTCTTTAAATGACACTATTTTATTAATCATTAATTAATCTCTTTGCGCAGTGCACGCTCTTCACGCACTGCACGCTCTTCACGCACTGCATACTCTTCACGCACTGCACGCTCTTCACGCAATGCATGCTCTTCACGCACTTCGTGCTCTTCAAGCAATGCATGCTCTTCACACAATGCATGCTCTTCACGCACTGCACTCTCTTCACGCACTGCATGCTATTCACGCAATGCACGCTCTTCACGCAATGCACTCTCTTCACGCAATGCACGCTCTTCACGCACTGCACGCTCTTCACGCAATGCACGCTCTTTACGCACTGCATGCTCTTCACGCACTACACGCTCTTCACGCACTGCACGCTCTTCACGCACGGCTCCCTCTTCAGGCACTCCACGCAAAAAAATCTGTGCCAAGCAAAGAAAAAAACAAAAACAGTTGCTCACTCAGGAAGGGGTAGTTCTTCATCATCAACAGCAATAACACCAACCAGGGGCGTAGCGTGGCCAAAATTGAAGTTACTAACGATACCTAAACGCCTACCTTGCAGACGCCTATTAGGACTTGCGCCCGTCCTCCCCATAAACCTTTAATCATGCTGCAACTAAGTTGCGGGGTGGGCTTGGTCCTCCCCCAAGAAAATTTGGGTTAATGGTAGTCTTAAATGGTGCATTCTGGTGTAATTCCAGGCATATTTTGTAATAATATGTCATGACACTTTGACCATTGTAGAAAATGAAGAATAGACCTGAACCCTCCTAAAGCTTACGATTTTATTGCATTTTTCGAGTTTTAAATCTTTCAATTTTTCAGACATTGATTGTAAAGTTTACTCACGTGAGTAAATGAGTATGTCACGCTACGCACCTGCCAACCGCTTAATATTACAAAAATACAACATAGTGCAACAAGTCTTTATCTTTAATATACTTTTATATATTTCCTTGAAAGATGAGGATCTTGTCGTTACAAGTCATATATCTTAAACTATACTTTAATCATATATTTAGACTTTCATGTATCAGGACTTAAAACATTTTCAGTTTTTAAAAGAGTAAGCTTTATTCGGAATCAAGGCACATGCCCTCCGTATATAGCTTATCGTGAGCTTTATGCGGAGACGAGCTCCGTATATAGCTCACCTTGAGCTTTATTCGGAGACATTGCTCCGTATATAGCTCACTGGTGAGCTTTATACGGAATGAGCTATATACGGTGTTACGGTGTTACAGTGCAAAACCGCAACATTCTCAGATTGTGAAACAAATGTATCCTGCGTCAAATTAATCACGTATGTGTGTAATATGTACGGCTAGCTTACCCACACGGCTAGCTATTAACAAATTGCTAATTTTATTCCTGGTAATCCTGTTCATATTGGATACATTAAGACATTAAGTTGACTTCGAACACGCTATAACTAAGCGATCGCTCACATGTCAAATTATCGGAACCAATCAGATTGCAGATCGTGGCATTTGTTATATACTATTTAATACCGCAACAAACCAGCTGGGCGCAGTCGGTTAGAGCGTCGTCTACTATGAATCTACTGAACCGAAGGTTCAGGGTTCGAGCCTTATATGACACCATTTTTTAAACCATACAATGTTAAGATATTTAAAAAAAAATATTATACGAAACTACTACGGAATAAATCTGATTGATTCCGACAATTTGGCATTTGAGTACTCTGCTAATGAGTATAGGCGAACTGAGAACTACTAACTGGGCATATGCACTTGTTTCTAAATACATATTGTTTTTTGTTTTTTCCTCTTGAAAGAAATGTATGCTGATGTATAACAATGAGTGTGTCCATTTATAGAGATGAGCGTGACTGCCTCTTAGAAAACAGGCACGTGCAACCACACAAAGGCGCCACAGCTGTCATTATTTATCTGTCAACCACTATTATCTAAGCAGAAAAAAGCATGCCTCTCGTTACGTTACGGTACATCACGGTACATCACTGTTATTTTAGTTACGTATGCCATTACTATTACATTTTAGTTACGTATGCCATCATGGTTACTTTAGTTACTTATGCCATCATGGTTATTTTAGTTGCTTATGCCATCACGGTTACTTTAGTAACGTATGCCGTCATGGTTACCTTAATTACGTATACCATCTTGCCATCATGGTTACTTTAGTTACTTATGCCATCGTGGTTACTTTAGTTACGTATGCCACCACGGTTACTTTAGTAACTTATGCAATAACGCTTTCTTTATTTACTTATGCCATCGTGGTTGCTTTAGTTACCTATGCCAGTACTGTTACTTTAGTTGCTTATGCCATCACGGTTACTTTAGTTACGTATGCCGTAATGGTTACTTTAGTTACGTATGCAGTCGTGGTTACTTTAGTAACTTATGTCATCGCGGTTACTTTAGTTAAATATGCCATCACGGTTACTTTAGTTACAAATGACATCGTGGTGACTTTAGTTACTTATGCCAACAAGGTTACTTTCATTACTTATGCCATCACGGTTAGTTTTGTTACTTATGCCATCGTGGTTACTTTATTTGCTTATGCCATCACGGTTACTTTTAGTTACTTTAGATAATTCAGTATAGCAGTCGGTAAAAATGCTAGTCCAAACTTATAACGTAACACGCCCGATCATGTGTTCAATGTGTTATGTTTATGGCAATCCAATTGTCCAATAATTACGTGAACCCAGGTTCCCCAGGTTCCCAGGTTCACGGTCGAAAAACTAGGATTAACGATCGATAAACTAGGTTTTTCGAACGTAAAACCAGGTTTATCGAATACTAATCTATATTTTCGAGCGAAAACATAGAATAACGGGCGTGAATCCAGGTTTACGTTCGATAAACTAGGTTTCTCGATTGAACTAAGAATTTCGGTCGTTATCCTAAGTTCACGAGCGTGAACCTGTGTTTACGGGCGTGAACATAGGTTCACGAGCGTGAACCCTAGTTTACGAACGTGAACCTATGTTTACGACCGTGAACTTGGGTTTACGACCGTGAACATGGGTTTACGACCGTGAACATAGGTTCACGCTCGTGAACATAGGATAACGACCGAAAATCATAGATTTGTTCGAGAAACCTAGTTTATCGAACGTAAACCTAGGTTCACGTTCGTGAACTATGGTTCATGCTCGTAAACCCAAGTTCACGGTCGTAAACATAGGTTCATGTTCGTAAACTATGGTTCACGCTCGTAAACATAGGTTCACGTCCATAAACTATGGTTCACGGTCGTAAACCTAGGTTCACGTCCGTAAACTATGGTTCACGGTCGTAAACCTAGGCTCATGCTCGTATTTGACTATAGTTCACGTTCGTAAACTAAGGTTCACGGTCGTGATTGCGTATGCTCGTAAATCACAGATACCGGTCCGAAAGCATAGTTACAAGTCGATAAACCCGGTTTTACGAACGTGAACCTATGTTTACGAGCGTGAACCATAGTTTACGAGCGTAAACTATAGATCACGGTTGTAAACATAGGGTTACGTCCGTAAACTATGGTTCACGCTCGTAAACATAGGTTCACGTTCGTAAACTATGGTTCACGGTCGTAAACCCATGTTCACGCCCGAAATTCATAGTTGATTTGATAATCCTAGTATATCGACCGTAAACCATGGTTTACGTTCGATAAACTAGGTTTCACGATTGAAATATGAATTCGGTCGTTATCCTATGTTTCCGACCGTGAACTTGGGTTTACGAGCGTGAACCTACGTTTACGAGCGTGAACTATGGTTTACGGACGTTATCCTATGTTTTCGCTCGAAAGTATAGGTTAACATGCTTTTACGTTCGAAAAACCTAGTTTATCGATCGTTAATCCTAGTTTTTCGACCGTGAACCTGGGTCCACGTAATTATTGCACAATTGGCTTGCCATATTAGTTGATTTCAAACAATGAACTGTACAATCGTTTAGTATGGTGGTGTGACATTCTGAAAGTAGAAAATAACGTTTCCCTTCAACCAAGTTTAAAACCCAGTATTTCAATGTTCATGGAATGAAAATCAACAAAATGAAGTCCAAAGAATTTACATTGAATTCATTCTGTTACGTTAAAAAATAAATGCATCATTCGACATTAATGTATTACATGATCTATTGTATTTCTTTAAATCAACACAAAATAATGAAAACTAAATATTGTTTAATCAGTTTACACTGACAATAGAAGACAAATCGGACATAACTGTAGCGGTATAGAGTGGCGGTATAGGTTGCAGGAAACGAAATATACTGAAAAAAATAAGTTTAGTAAGTCCAGTCTTATGTACATTTAGCTTAAAGAAATTGAATTGTATTTTATAATGTGAAGTATTATAAAATATTTGCATGACTTAGGGTGATCTTCTCTTTCACCAATTAGTTGTGATCCAATGTAAGTATCAGAGTTATCACTCATTTAGTTTAAACAGCGTATTTCATATTTAAAAATACCAATATGATAAAGAACATAGTTAAATGTCATTAAATAACAGTTCTGAGTTTCAAGTTATAAAAACCGCAAAATCAATGGATACTAACCTTGTCATTATAATGCAAAAACGAACCAAAGTTTTAAACAAATTGAAATTACCTCCATTTACATTGAAACAAGAACGAACTTATAATATCTGTAAAGCAGGTAGATTCAAAAATTTGTTTTCGCAGATATCGTTTCAAAAACAGTGCCCTGAATGTATCTGCTAATTACGTTAATTATAGTGTTAATGACCTCTGCCACGCATAGCCTAGAATATGCGCAAATGAATTTGCCATGCAATTTACTTGCTAAACATGTTTGTTTCAGTATGTTTTCCCATAGGCCCCCTGTATGACCTGTTAGCTAATATCTGAAGAGCTAGACACCAGCCTTTTCATGAACTTACCTCAGATATTTCATAGATATTTCCATCACAAAGTTTTTGATAGCACGAAAAGTACACATTTACCAGCTCAAACTCTGTATACATGTCTCTGTTACAAAAAGTATGAAATCCGCACAGAATACTGACATGCGTTATCATTAGAGCTTGAATTTTCAAAAACATTTAAATAAAATGTTTTTTTATTTAATTCAGTGATCATTGCTGATGGGGATTATCACATATATTGTTACACATTGTTTCCTTCCTGAACATGCATTGTGCATATTTAATAAATAATATGACTAACAAATATTTCAAGTTTATTTTGAATTTTCAAAACAAACATCGTCGAATGAACAAACTTGTAAATGTGTCATCTGTTTTCGCGGATGATCAAATATTGAAAAAAAAAACTGGCTTGTGCACCATGATAAGACAGGATACAGTAGAATTTATAGAAACACTAATGTTGAATCGGCAGTTTCTTTAGCTTTCCGTCGTTTTAATTTCATTTTTCTGAAGGTTTGTAAGTGTGAGGATTGTTGCACCCTAGAACCTGGTTTAAATCCGCAGGGGCCTTTTTTTTTGCCACTGACCGTTTCAAGGCGGGCGGTAGCTCTTTTGGCAACCTTTTTGTGTTTGTGACGTCATACGTCTTTATTCTTTTTTTAACATTGTCAATTTGCGTGATTTTGGGATTACTGTGTTCTGCGAAAGCTGCATTTCCTGTTCGAAATAGAGGAACTGTCGTCACCATCTTTTGTTTGAAAGCACACACTTGATAACAAGTGAAATGTATTCTTGTCATCTACTGTTTAACCTGGTTTAAATCCGCAGGGGCCTTTTTTTTTGCCACTGACCGTTTCAAGGCGGGCGGTAGCTCTTTTGGCAACCTTTTTGTGTTTGTGACGTCATACGTCTTTATTCTTTTTTTAACATTGTCAATTTGCGTGATTTTGGGATTACTGTGTTCTGCGAAAGCTGCATTTCCTGTTCGACTTTTATACTTATTTCAGACTACCGGTCACCGGCGGGTTCACCTTGGCTCTTAACCAATCAAAAGCGGTGTATTTTTAAGAAATGGTGATAAAGGCTTTAATGCTTTATATGAGTATCGTCCGTTTCAAAGATGTCCTAAAGAATTCAAAAAAAACAGTTTCAGACTTGAATACATCTTTATCAATATAAAACATCGCCGTGTGTTGTTTGTATGATCATTCTTTTATAATCCAAGATGGCCACCAGAGGAAACTCTTTGCCAAAGACGTTTTAAAAGGTTTTCGGACATTCGTCGTAACACATTTAACTTAGCATGTATCGTTCGCGACATACAACCAACCTCTTCTGGACTCGATTTTAAGATCCACTTGTCAAAATCAAAGATGGCCACCGTAGGAAGAAATTTAAAGATGATATTCTTAAAGGTTTCCTTCCTTGTGATCACATTTTCTAACATACCTTTTAAACTGAATGCATCTTTGTCAGCGCATCGATGTATGCGTCCTAACCCGAGATGACTGCTATAGGTAATATATTGAAACTACCTACTGACATGTTCAATGTGATATCAATTATAAACTTTTCGTTTATCTGTGTTACAAGCAGACATTTGACAAAGCTGTATTTTGAGATACTTTTGTCAAAATCTAAGACAAAAGTAGGTACAATTAGAATAATGGCCTGAGTTTTGTTTTCGAGATGCATGCTTCATTGTCGTAAATACGTGTAACCACAAAAGAAAAATTGTTGAACATAACCGTTATTAATTAATATTTTGTATGTATATGTTATGTGGTTTATTTTAAACGTGCATTTTTTGTTCAATAATACTTTATTATTTTGACGGCAAAAGTCTTAAATAGCTTTTTAATGGCGTTTTACGTCATTTCTAGCACATGTTAGGACATATATGACAGTCGACTTTTTTGTGGTAAAATCAGATATCCCTATTTTTCTTGGGTAGATCCAGTAGTCATATGTCAGAATCGACACTTTCTCACTTGACAAATCAAGTTCCCTGTGGTACATGCATGCGTATTTGAACGTGTATTTAAATGACAGGGGAAGCGAGCAATTGTGTAGAGGGCAAATGTTACACATGCAGTTACACGTAATGTTTACATAAAATATTATTTTTTAATTTTATACTATTCTTGGATTTAAGATTTCTTAATTCAAAATATTTGCTTACTAGTTATATTAGCATCTCAACAAGTGTATGTGAAAAAATCATATGTAAAATAAATAATTTACACCGATTTTACTTTACGCACCCGTAAAAAACAGCGTGGAACCGCAACAGCGTACGTCGCGTCTAAGCTATTTAAAATGGATTTAGCTATTGGAAATGAAATTGTAAGCGTGCTGTTAACATACAACGTTCCGAACACGAAATAATCTATATTCATTCTTATAAATTAATGAAATTAAATGGAAACATAATCATGATCAAAGGTTAGTTTCACAGCAAGGTTCTTATTTAGTTTTCCTTTATGCAAGTTCAGTTAGATCTTTCCAATCCATTTACTTTCGCGCATGTGCCCATTCACATCCCCCTACACACATCAACACCACGCAGCGTGAAATAACAGATATTTCTGTACTCGATGGTGAAATAACTAAGTAGTTCTATTTCTGTTTTATAGTGAAGAGCCGCTTAAAGAGAATTGAACAAAAAAAATGCCCTATAAACAATGGTTGTATCAGCATCTGTTATATTTGTATTGAATAATATTTAAAAAATATATATAGAAGTGTAACCGGGTACAGGGAAATTGTGAATCGATTGTAAACCGTATGTCCTCAATAGCTCAGTTGGCAGAGCTAGAGGCCCTCTGTTCCAGTCACGTTTGAGGCACGGATTATTCACCAACTGTTATTTTTAGGGAAGATCTAGCCTCGGTCACCCGGCCCGCTTCTGATTTCTTCGTTACGCTATGCTACACGGATCCAGAACCAGGGCCTGGGGAAACTACGACGTTTTAAATCGCCTTCTCGTTTAGGGCGATTTTGGCGAGATTTTGAGAGATTCAACGAGACTTTCAAAACACTTATTTCTAAATTAATTTCATAATAATGTCTTACTTTCAACTTTTGAGAAGCAGCATGTGACGTCAAAAATGGTAACAGGTGCATGAACAATTGACGTTGTGCGTTTATTTACAACATGACGTTACGCAAACGTCAACTTTATGCGCGTGAAAAAAACGCGCGAATAAATTTGACTAATCGCTAGTGGGCGTTTTAATTGACCTAATCTGCCCAGACCGATATCTGCAAGTAAGACATATGCATGATACGGTCTAGCTGGCCGAGACTAGGGAAGATCTTGAGTAATACCAGCGGTGGCTTTCTCCTGTATAATGCAGAACGTTCAGTCTGGTGGAGGCGGAAGCGGTGGGGATATGCAACCGGGTATAAATAAATGTTGAGTAATCGATTACAAACCGTAGGCCATCAATAGTATTAATGGAGTGTCTACAATAGAATTTGAAGCAACTCTGCAGTTCAGGGTGAGAAGGTTCTAGGCCCGTTCTCCATATTTTATCTCGATGTACATGGAGGATGAGCCTGGCATGTTCATTCCTGTTAGGCGCCATATAACCTTTCATGTGTTGGTGCGCCTTAAACCCCAATTCAGTTAAGTTCAATTCCATCAATAGCTAGGTTAGCAGAGCGCTAGCACGGTAAGCTAGAGACTCAAGGACCCGGTTGAGGCACGACCTTTTTACCACCTGTTGTGTTTGAGAGCTCGTCCGGGAGCATCCTGAGAAAATCAGCAGTGGTTTCCCTGTAAAATTTAAAATCGAAGGATGGATTTGAGTCTGGTGGTGGTATATAACCGGGTATAGGTAAACATTGAATAATCGATTGCAAACCGTGGGTCATAGATTTAAAGAAACTAAACTGCCAAATTGCACTGCAAAACCGTTCTTCCAAACTGTATACATGTTTTGAAGTCATACAATTTAACACATGTGCCGATTAAAAGTCTAGATTTATTTATTCACGGGTACTTAAATTAATCGTCATTTATTATGCGTAAAATGATTAAAAGTGGGTTACTCATATTTCGACGCTTTTTGGCGACGATATTACTAGGGTGATATGGCGTTTATATTGTAGTCATAGAGTTCGAATTCGCAACATGTGTTAGTTACATATGTACCTATGTTCCTTTAAAGTCAGAATATGCTTGTTTTTAACCTTAACGGAGATGATAGAGACTTTGTGTCAAGTATTTTGTATAATATTAGCGTCAAATGTGCATTAAATCCCCCGATTACCCAACCGGTAATAGAAACAACTGACTAGAAACGCACGCTTTGTTAAAAAGGCACTCTGATTTTTTAACTCTTGTGTTAACATAAACATAACCTGTGCTATAAATAAACCATTTGGATCTGCACACTTCCTATGTTTTGCTTAGCGCCGGCTCGTAGGGGATACAGCGTAATTAGTACACATGTATTTATTCGGCATAGTGTGTACAGTTTAATTTTATTCAGTTTATTTGTTAGCGTAATTCTCTAAGTTGCAACGCTTCCGAGTGCTTCGTCAGCTGTTTCAGTTTGTGTGTTAATATGCATATTCTGCCTTTAAAAACATAAACACTGAGCTGCCAAAATAGTCTATTCCTACACTCATTTCCATATAAGCAAAACAAAATCGTAACTAAAAAACAAAGTGATATAAAGCAAAAATGGCACTCTAAATAAGTGAATATGTCTAGGTTTAGAAAAATATAATGTTATGTACCTTAAAAGTATCAGCAAACAAGGATTTGGGTAACACTTACTCGTAAATTGATTTCATTTCACTACTGAAACTAAAGCCTTTTGATGAAGTTAAAGATAGATAGACAGATATTTTTATTGATTACTTTTACAGTTTCTCATCATTACATACACAATTTGTAACATATAATAAGTTATTATAATTCCAGGACAGATTATACATATGTCTACATACTTGTAGTTCAATTTCCAATGCATATACTCATTAATATAAAACATAGATCATATCAATCACACATTTTTGTCAATAATCCAAGGATATCAAAAAAAAAGAAGTATAAAAAGTTCTTTCTTCTTCGAAAATTGTAGCAGTGTTACCAATTCAAACATATTTGGCCTTTGTATGTAATATTTTCTAATACATTTCTTTTTAATATCATCATAAGCTACATACAAATTAAAATAAAGTGGAATTCGTCTTCAATTTCTGTTGAATTACATATTTGACAAACCTTTTCATTTCGTTCAGTCCTATGCCTTGCATAACGACCAATCTCAATTCTTAAGCTTTGTGAAAATAAACGTAATTAGTAAAAACAGTTCGTAATTGTTTTGTACTTAAAATATTCAGATAATTGTAAACAACCGAGCAATCAACTACGCCACATGTGATAAATCAGAACACGTTAAAGTGCAAAACCTAAACGTATGAAGTATTTCTCGGGAAGGGACCAGCTGGATCCAGTGAATATCACGATGGACTTGAAAACCGGAGGACCCGTGATAAAGAGTCATCGGCGACACGGAGTTATGCTAGTGTGTTCTTGGGCAAGATATTTTCCCTGATCCTCGTCCGTAGGATGGTGGGCGTAAACCGGTCGATCCATCGTATCGGAGTCTCCCCTCCGAGTACGTTCTATTCGTTAGTAAGAATAGGGAAGGTTCCCGGGTTTCTATGTATTTTTCCCCTCTCTATCTCTGGGGCGACTCTAATGTGTTGATGGGCCGTTTAAAACCGTTCAATTCAATTCACTACCGGTGTTGTTGTTTTTTTACTTTTGATAAAAGCACCTTCCTGTTGCAATGCAATGTATGTCTGTTTATCATTTTCATCACGTTTGTTTAACTCGATTGCCGATACTTGTAAACTCAATTAAAATAAAAGTAATAAAACATTTTGCATTTCGAAAAAAAACACGAAAACAATTAGCTATATATGATTCTCTTTTTAGTCTGCTGGCATATATTATGGGATGACGTGTTGTATATCTGTCGTCCGTCCGTCCGTCGTCCGTTATCCATCTGCTATTGTTTGCCTTGTGAACAGGATAGGGTCTTCATTTTGTATTCGATCTTTACCGATCTGAGCCAAATTATTGATATCAATAAATGCTCGGACAAATTTGACAGCCTGCTAGATTGGTTATTAGCAAGAATTATGTCCCTGTTATACCGAAAAATGCCATATTCTGCTCTGTGAACATTATTGGCTTTCATATTGGTATGTTGCTTTTCTAGGGGACGGGGGTCTTTCAAATCAATACCTTCTCACCTGTCAGTTTGACCCTGGGCTAAGGTCTAGGTTATACTTAAAACACCTTTATTCTTTTGCTTTGATTTTTTAAATATCTGTTTAATAGTTTATTTCCAGACCTAAGCTTCAGTAACCCTCCACTAGCCTTGCCCTCCCCACCCAAACATCATTCTCCAAACACCTCCTCCCCGCCCCCTTCTCTTTTCCACTGTTTTCGACTTTGCCCCACAGAAGGCAAGCTT